>JARJCX010000319.1:0-141683 GCA_029282285.1 Mycena rebaudengoi | reverse complement strand
CATGCGGCGTACACCACCGGGTCTTTGCACCCTCTTTCCTACCAGCATTTCATGTAGGTGATATCTCAGCTCAAGATGAGTGAGTACCGTTGAGCAGTTGCTACGATGCAGACAAGTTGTGGCGCCGGTGTTTGCAGAGATGAGTGCGTCTAAAATTTTGATATTCATGCGACAGGCTCATCCTAATCATTGGCTGGAGTTTCTTCCACTACGTCAATTGTGAATAGATGACGCACATATGTTCGGAGCAATATTCACAAATATCGATCAAAAAATATGTCGCCGTTGCGACACCACTACTGCGTCTTCTGCATTTTCGCCGAACCACCGCAGGCGCTGAGATACGCAGTGCTCGCCTTCCTCTTCATTCCGTGATTCTCTACCGTGGCCACGAGATAGCGCCGCCGCAGCTGTTCGTATAGGCACAAATCAAAGCCCAAGTTAGGTAGGTAGGTAGGTAGGTAGCATTACACGGCACGGTCCCGCTGAGGAACGCCGGTTCCCAGGGATTATCTAAGTATACATGCGCCAAAGTACACTATTGCCCCTGGACTCCTCCATAGCACCAGAGACGAGCTCACGGACACGCTATGCCGCCGCGGTAGATCTAAGGAACTATAAAGAAGCAAAGAAAAATCAATCAGCAGAGAATATGCGAGACCAATTATTTGTATCAGGAGCTGTCGCGCACAACACAGGAATGAATTGACTTTTTGGAGGTCCAAGGATATCATGCCCCATTAGCTACGAGTGCAATAGCGGGTTGCACGGGCTGGTTCGTCTGTGTAACGCAACTTCCACGGGCACTTGGTTAGTTGGGAGCATTGCTGAGGTTAAAATTTAAACCTCGTGATGCCTGCCAAGTGTTCACCATAAATAGCCTGGGTCAGATTCAGACGCTGGCAATTCGGCCTTCCAACATTCAAATATTCTGTGAAGCAAGTACAACGTCTCTGATGACTCGACCGGTGTCTTAAAAGCCATTTCTTTGGTCCACCAATTGTGCAGAGTTCTGAGCATCTTCGATCGAAGTTAGTGCATTTAGAACTATTAGGTTGGGGCAAGTGAATGGCCGTCTTGCAGCCGCAGTGAGTACTTCCGAGGCTCTGCACCTTCTCGGTGCCTTTGGCAGAGAGTTCCGGTGAACTATTTAAAGCTGCACGGACGTGCCGATTATTAAGTCCAAGGAAAGTAACGAACTGCGAGGTGCCGCATGATCAGGCGCTTGATCCGCATCTGATGACTGTACAACCAATGCATATTAAAGCAAAGAAGTGAAATAGCTCCTCTGTGCGCACCAGTCGATCGTTCGCCCCCCTCTGAGACTGGACGGAAGGTTGTGAAGGATAAGTCCCTACACGTTGCTCGTACTGCGTAGAATGTTAGGGGCAGAACAACATTGAGTAGGAAGGAAATCACAATACCTGTCGATCGGGATGACTCTCAAACTGGCCAGCGGCCGACTGCGCTTGAGGGAAAGCTGGAGCCGGAATGCCTGTTTGATTCACGGAAGGCTCAAGGGCGCCGGTGCCTCGCTCCTTCACAAGCTGATAGTGGGCATTGTGAAGGCTTGAATAGGCCTGGAAATGTTAAGAGGACACAACTGATACACAAATGTGCACATACCGTCTGGAGCATCGCATTGGCGCGCAAAGCAGAGGTCAACTTTTCCTCTGACGCTCGCCGCTCCTCGTCCGCGGCTTGTTTCAGTTCCTGAAAGGGAATTGATCAACCTAGGGAGGGGATGTAACTACAAATAACGCACGTCTTTGATTTGAGTCCCCGCTTGGAGAACGCTACCCATCATATTCTTGTTGGTCCTCTGGAGATTTTCGATCGTCGCTTCGCGTTCTTCACCTTGAATCTCCGCTCGAAGAGCGCTCTCTTTCAGAGTGTGGTTCATCCGCCGCAGGTTTTCGTTCGTCGTTTCGTGTTCCTGAGCTTGAACGTCAAGTATATCATAGTCCTGGTGCAACCAGTCAAACCAGGGAACAGGGGCGAGGAAATTCAAGCCACCTGTGATATTCGACGATATTCTTCGCGCTCGATATCCAGCTGGTCCAGGAGAGCAACGCGGGCAGATTTCTCTCGTTGTAGGTCCTAGGGATGGAGCCAGTCGAAATGTGGGCCGAATGAAGATGTAGGAGACAGCTTGCTTCTTTCAATTGCCGAGTCAGCTCTGCTGATCGGGTCGCAGCTTCGGCCTGCTTATGCCTGGAGGTCTCCGCGGCAAGTAGTTTCTAGGGATACGTCAAGTTAGATCCAGAGATATAACGAAAATAGGCATCACATTTTGCAAACTCTTAACAGTGGACTTGATGTGCTCATTCTTGTTTTGGAGATCCATGAGCTCCACGTCCGTCTCTCTCAGTATCTGCCTGAAGTAAGCAGCGGAATAGAAGATTCTGGTTCGCTTACATCTTTCAATTTCCCTATTTGAGCCTTGTGCGATTCGCCTGCGGAGAGTAGCTTCTAGACCGATATATGAGATGCAATATGACAAAGAAAAGGGGAGCACTTCTTCCAATCCACGGCGGCGGAGTTGAGTTGCCCATTCTCGTTCTGGAGCCCCATGAGCTCTACATCCCTCGCTTTTAAAGCCTGTTGGAAAGTAAGCAACCAAATGCTCGTATCTGGTTTACTCGCCGTTTTCAGATCAATGGCATTGGACTTCATTTGTTTGCGGAGCTCCACAAGCTCGCCGTCCCTCGTTTTCAACACCTGCTGGAGGTAAGCAACGGAATGCACATATCCACTTCACCCACATCTTGCAATGCCATCATTTGAGCCTTTTCGGCACCACTGGTATTTGCCATGTCCATGGCGGCGAGCTTGGCTTGCTCGTACTTGTTGCGGAGCTCCTCAAACTCCACATCCCTCGTCTTCAAAGCCTATGGTAAGTAAGCAACGGAATGCCCGTCGGATCTGGTTCACCTACATCTTCTAACACGAGTATTTGTGTTTATCTGCATCGCGAATAGCGGCTAGTTCTGGTACGATAATGAAATCAGAATCAAACCGAACATGGTAGCGGAGCAGCAGTACCTCCTCCAGGCGCGTCTGGTTCGCCCGGCAACGTGCAACCTCCAGCACAACCTTCGCATGCCCTTGTTCGCCAATCGCAGCAACAGACTGATGTTTTGCAGCTTCTGTAATGTAAGCCTCATTAGCACTCGGCACGATGCCCATTAGAGTAGGTAAAACCATCTGCAAGGCGCGGAATCGGAGGTCATTGTCCGCCACCACTTGGGTGAAGAGCGTGGTTTGAGAAACGAGCTGGGATTTGTTTTCTTGAAGGGCCTGCTGCAGGGTGAGGAGAATAGACGAGGGATGTCAATAAACAATACATGCAATTTCTAATTCTTGCTTCAGCGCGCGCTGATGTTCTAGTTCTTGTGCGACTTCTGAACGCAGAGACTCGGTAGTTTGCGCGTCCGCCTGGGCTTTCAGTAGTTTCTGGGGGATATCAGTGGAGAAACAGAACGCATAAAATAAATGTATACCTGCGCGAAGAGAATTTTCTCGTTCAAAACCTGGCTGAGAGCAGCTTCTTGAGCGGCCAGATCCGACGCGGTGGTTTCGAGAGACTAAACAGCTGGATGCTTGAACGGCAGACAATCACAGAAGCGCTCAAAAGCCAAACCTTTTGTAATGCAATGTTCTCTCCTATTGCTGCGTCGTACTTCTCGTGCAGAAGTTGAACTGCCCTCTCTTTTGCAACGCCTTCCGACGACAAGGTCTAGCCGAACGTCAGCAATCCCCCGACAGAAGCTGCAGAGATGCCTGCCTCTTTCTGCCGTGCGAAGCTCTCACGCTCCTGGGCAACGAGATGAAGCTGTTCCTTTACGTCCGCTTCCTTACTATTTAGATCAAGGACACACTCCTCAAGTGCCTACAGAGATGAGAAGAATGCGCAGATGAAACACATATATTCACCGAGAGCAGCTCGAGGCCGCTTTCTTTTTCAGCTGCGTACAAGACCCGAAGCTCAGCTAGCGCCTAAGCCTTCGCGATAAGCTCAGATTCAGCCTTTGAAATGGTCAGTGGGCTCACTAAACACTCAAAGAAGGCTAGCCCACATTTCCGGCCTTCGTAGAGATCTCGGTAAGGAGAGCGTTCTGGAATTGCCGTCCGCCTCAGTATTTCACGGGGGCTTGACTGAGACACACCTTTTCTGATAAGCTAAGCTCCAATTCCTTGACCTTTCCCCGCGACTTGGTGAGGGCATCTGAGAAGAGCTTGAGCAAATTTTGGGCCACATCAGGATGTGCGTTGAGGGCTCGTCCATGTCATTTACGGCCAATTGACCGTAGGATGAGCTTAAGACCGTATTTTGGATTTCTTGTCTTGTCGCCTCAAAATTTCAAGTGCCGTGTGCTGGCCGCGTGCGTCACGTGATGACAACGTTAACTGAGTTTGTCCTTGTTGTGCGTCGCGGCTTTTCCGGGCCGGCTCATAGGCTAACAGCGCAAAATTGGCGCAATACGCGATTTAAAGTTTACGATTAGCGTACCTGGACATGCAATAAAGGAAAAAATTATCATTCATCATCAAGAACGAACTCTGAGTCTAAAGCTGACAATGCATGATTTCACAGACTACAAGTTATTCAACTGCGCTTCATCAATTAATAGTTCATACTTCCCGACGCAGTTCCAACCGTTCAAAAGCTTCAATAATCGCAAACGAAACGATGCTTTCGCAAAGCGCACAATTTAAATTTACGTGTGTATGCTCACTTTAAATTTGCATATTAGAGTGCCGTCTTGACACAAGTTCAATGATTGAACGTTGAACGCTTACACTATTCCCTGCTGTCTGGTCTCGCAGAAACCGCTCTTCATCCCACTTCTAATGTTTAAATCAATTCCAGCCAAGGAAAAAAAAATGAAAGATTTTACCTACTCGCGTTAAACAATTATGTGTAGACGTGCCTCATACACCACCAGGTTGGTACCCCGGCTTTCCTACGAAGGCTAAATTTAAATTCTACAAGGACGATCCAAGCTGCCAGGATTCAATTTAGATTCGGAGTGGATGAAGTACGCCGTCTGTACGAAAGCTCAAGCCCGCGCTGCTGATGGATGTGCGTTTTTTCAATGCCATTGGCGAAAACCTGCAGGTCGAACAAAAAACGACGATAAAAGGAAAAGCTCGCGTCGGTCGAATGATGACCCGACCCCGACTCGAACGGGGACCTCCCACAGAGCCAGTTGCTGCGGGACTATGTCTCGTAGGAGTGCGGCGTACACTACCGGGTCTTTGAGCTGTATTTATACCAGGATTTTATGCGGGCACGTTTGAGTAATTTGAAGTCTTGAGCGGAAGAATTATTTGCATGCTCTGATAAAGGAGGTTCAAGAATAATGATAATAGTACGTACCTTGTTCAGCGTGTATACAATAGCGCGAGGCGGCATCTAGTAGAACAAAAAAAATAGGGATGAAGCTATATATGATCCAGCCCCGAATCGAACGGAGACCTCCCACAGTATTTGACCCCCTTTTACTTCTCGTGGGCGTGCAGCATACACCACCGGGTCTCTGCATCCTCTTTCCTACCACGAGTTTATGCGGGTGATATCCGAGTTCAAGATGAGTGAGTACAGTTGAATGGTTGCTCAGAATTAAATAAGAGGCAGATGGTCGTGGATGCAGTGTTCATAATATGTCCTCGTCTTCGGACGGATCACCAGATGTCAAATTTTCAGGTGGTTCGTTTCCTCGCGCCCATTTGCGTAGAATATTCAACAATCTCTTCCGTGTCTCGGGATGACAGCGGAGCTGCGCCGTTGGATAGTATTCACATTTCCAGCAATGAATGTACCGCCGTGAACGCTTGTGATCGGAGTGTTCTGGGGACGATCCCACGGAAAGGCCGGAGTATCAACTACATGCATACAATAGCAGAAGGCTCTGAAATTAAAATGAATCGACTAGAACAAATCCTAGGAAGCAGATCGAACTGGGGCCTCCAACTCGCAGGAGGGGATGTACTAGGGATGTGGGTGGGTCAGCTTGTACGTACGCTACCAAATGTACCTACAGGCTGATTACTATGCCATATACGCGGAAGGCTCTGAACTTGAGCAGAGCAACCTCGTATGCAAGCCAAATCAATGTTCGGCAGTTAGTTCAACTCTGCCTGATCAAGAAATATTTTTTGCCGAAGACAGTGAATGCAATTACAGTGAACCCAGTGCCCAATGGTCGCTGACTTCTCTTCCGCACTTATTCCTGCCTCGAGGTTGGTTTTCCGATCATTCCACCGGGTAAAAAATCGGAAAAAACTCGAAAAAAGAAATCAAAAGGGGAAATTTTTCACACACTTTCCTGAGCTTTCCAAGAGCTTCAGAGGTCATCTGGAGCGGCAGAATAGGAGACGGTTGGATTATATTCATGTCTTATATGGCTTGTGGGCAATATCATTTTTTCCATGAGCTAAAATAAGAGATTTGCGTTGTTTTGGCAGTGTTGGCGGAATAAGTGATGGTACCCCTGCAGTTTTCTACCCATTCGTATATTAGAAGCGGCAGGAATATCGTGAAATTGGTAAGGTATGTATTTCAGACTCGTTCCTACTTGTATTTAGGGCCACTCCGACTTTTTGCTGTTCAGGCTGAACAAAAAACTCGCAATTTTGATGTGTAAAAAATATGCTGTTTGTGTGTATTGGCTGTTGAAAAGATACTAAAAACTTATTTTTGGAATGATATGCACTCCCTCAAGTCACTTGAATCTGAGAAAGTGCGCGCTGTGCTCAGGATCATGATACACTCCAGCCAAAAACCCATGCAATGAAATTAAGTGAAAAGAACTGCCATTCAACACAAGCTTTTGGTTCCAAAAACATATGTGTCCATGCTATGGGTGCTCCTCTTGGTCTTCAGACTGAGAAATGTTTTAAAAACGCGTCTGCGCACAGTTGGCGCGGGGGGAATTGTGACAAAGTTATCTGCCATGTCACGTAAGTAGTTAGCTGCCATTCATCCGATCGTTTTTGCTCACTAATGGCCTTTACCCTTCATTCTGAAGAGACATTACGTTCTAAATTCTTTTATAGATCTTCAAGAATATTCCTCTGATTTGAGGTGCTTCAGGGATTGAGAACAAGGCAGATAACTGTACAGCCACATGGCAGATAAATGCCCAGCTCATCGATCGGTAAACCTCGAGGTTCCTCGAGGTTCTTGATCATTTCCTTACAACCGAATTCCTCACATTGTATGACACACCCACCGGTTAATTTAGGTCCGATGGGACATTCTTTTCCCCACGCGTCCGAAAATGTTCCGTCTATGGCACCCGCTTGTGCAGTAATCCTCGCCGGGTCGCAGTGTTCTAATTGAAGACAAAGCAGTACATACCGGTTCACGGGAGTGAACCCAATTCAACCTGAGAAAACTAATGTTATTTCTTAGGCATAGGTACATACTCTGGCCGTGCAGATTGCGGTGTGAAAGTCAATGCAGCGACGCCGGTGTCCGCGATTTACACTTAATTCTGCATTGCTGTAGTTACAAAAATATTGAACGATTTGTTCAAGTCCGACTTGGCCGTTAAACCGTTTAACCGGACAGTTATCAAGTCTAGCTTCACGAGACTTCTTCAGTTCACAGGCATCCGTAGCGGCTATTAGGCCAATTTTCCAATTTTCTGATTAAACGGTTAAACGGAACTTGAAGCAATCGCAGCCGTCCCAATGGCATGGTGAAACAAGGATCATCATGGCTATCACCCAGTTCAAGTAAATTCGTCTCTGCAAGAGTTGACGCTCACAGACAGATTCCACATCCCGTATGATTACATGCTTGGGGCCGCTGGTTACCATGGTTCAATGATATTTCGTCATAGCCATCTTGGTCGGGAACCAAGTATATATGGATACGGCACCGCTTCCTATTAAATGAATAACAGGCTTGGTAACGACTTGTGAGTAAGTCGGTTACAATGCGTAAGCTATAGCTGAGAGTGCTTGCCAATGGCGGTCTTGAGCTATGAGTAATTAAATGGATCTTCGATCAAATGAGGACGCTGGACCCGCTTTACATCAAAGTCAACTTGCGAGAATTTTTATATAAGGAGCGTTGGATCCGCCTCATCTACATCATCGCTCCTTCTTCCTGAAAACCATGACTCTCAAACTATTTGGCTCCCCGTACTCCACCTGCACCAAGCGTGTTGCGACTGTCCTCATCGAAAAGAAGGTCGCTTTTACTTTCCAAAGTATAAATATTATGACTGGCGAACACAAGTCCGAGGAGTTCAGAGCACGCCAGCCCTTCGGGCAGGTCCCATACATCGTGAGCCGGCTTGTTGCCCATTTAATTCCGACCACTTTCTCATGGTGCTGAGTAGGATGACGACGGCTTCATTCTGTACGAAAGTCGCGCCATCTGTCGCTACATCGCGGACAACTACGCCAACCAAGGCCCGAAGCTCGTCCCCACGGACCTCAAGGGAAAGGCCCTCTTTGAGCAGGCCGCATCCACTGAATACTCGAATTTTGACCCCTTCAGTTCGAGGGCGTTAGCGAGGCCGTTTTCAAACCGTAAGCCTGTCGCTAATTCCGAGTCTCTGGTCTGACTCAATTACAGCATGATGGGTATGGAGACCAACAAGGCCAATCTTGAGGAGAACCTCAAGACACTTTCTGCGAAGCTCGATGTGTACGAGGCCATTCTCGGGAAGCAAAAGTACCTTGCCGGAAACGTGCGTATATTCGCTGATCCATCCCAGCCCGTTGTTTATAATCCATTTGAATATCCATAGGAAGTGACGCTTGTCGACTTGTTCCACCTTCCGTACGGCGCCCTGTTAGAGAAGGCCGGCAGTGACCTTATGACCACCAAGGGCCCCAACGTCACCAGGTAGGCCGTTTTTGTTTCTACACGCATCCGCGGACTGATTACCCGATCCACAGATGGTTCAATGACCTCCAAGCGCGGGAGTCGTGGGTGACAGTCAAGGATGGGATCTCGAAGACTTCGTACTGAACACGTTCCGGAAGAACGAAGTCTAAATTAGCATATAAACTGGTTCTTCAACCACATTTTTAGATGTTGAAGTTCGATTCCATCTCTCTTGCCTGCTCAGTATTCGTTTTCCGATATATGTGAGAGGAACGGTCTGTTCCAGATTTGAGAAACGATGTCTTTGTGAATTCCAGGTTTTCTTAATATATTGTATTTAGTATCGACGAAGCCACGAAGCCGCTGCAGATGCTTATCTCTATGCGCTGGCCCTCGAGCATGACCCGTCCCAGAATCGAACTGGGGCCTTCAATTGAGGCAGAATTATTGTGGGTCCGCTACCGAGCGTGCTAACAGGTCTTTCCCTCATATAAATTGAACACAATATATATGCAGTAGCAGAAGCTTCTGAATTCAAAATGATACATCCCAGAACAAAAACGCTGGCGAACCTTTGAAACACAACCATCCAAGACATCCCAGAATCGGCCTGGGGCCTCCCACACAACTCTTGGAGGTCATTCAGTTATTACCAGTGGGTGCGCCGCCGAGTACGCTAGTAGGCCGTTCTGGTAGCTACGGCATGGAGCGGACGGCTTGAGTAAAATGAAATGAACGAGCCAAAAAAACAGGTGATGACCTATCCCAGAGCCGAACTGGAGTCTTCCACATGACGTTTGAGTCAAGTTCTAGTTATTGTGGATGCGCTACCTTCTGTGCCAACAGGTCTTTCCTCATATTATTAAGTGAACCATAACATATACAGTAGTGGTCATGGGGTGGAGGGCCTTGAGAGAAAGCGGGCGCGCTGCTAGGCTGGGCTTTGTACAAAAGGTAAAGACTCCGAACAAAATCGCAGAATAACCAGTAATGACCGGAATGACCTGTCCCTGATTCAAACTGGACCTCCCATATACCTTGTTCAACGATGCTCAATTACTGTAGGCGGTGCACTGCCGAGTGCACCAACAGCTCTTCTATTATATCGATTGAACCACAATAAATTTGTAAGTAATAAATTTGTGATTAAATGAACCAAGGGGGGGGGGACATGATGCGATTCCTGAATGACCTATTCCAGAGTTGAACGGGTCCTCCCACATAAGGTAGCGGCCATACAAGTGCGGTTGCCCCACGTGACGACCCAAATTGAGCGAATCTCAGCTTGTAGAATGAGCATCGAAAATCCGGCTCAACAGTTTTGTGTGAATGTATCATCAGACAGTTCCTCAATATTTTGAGAAATTTCAGTGGAGAAATGGAGGACGAGTTCCCAAAGTGATGGGAACTTACATTTGCCATCAATCCTGCTAGATTCTGGAACTAGTCATTCATTTCATAACCTAAAAGCCCAAAAATATTTAGAAGCATTCTTAGATAACATTCAAAGAGAACTGTTGGGCCGGATTTTCTAATTTCTACAGAGGTTGGGAGGATTCACGGGAACATTCTGAACTTCGCCCAATAAGGTGATGTCACGTGGGGTAACTTATGTCCCCTACCTTAACTCCCTTGGACAAGATCAATTTATCGTGGGCGCTGCGGAGTGCGCTAAAGGTCCCTCTGGTCTGCAATATGTAGGGAACTTATCAATGAAATTGAATGATTGAATGGCGGGGACAACAAAAATGTTTGTGGGACAAATCCCGACTACGTCTCAGGAAATTCTGTCTGACGTAATGGGTGCTTAGGTGCGGAGTTTCCAAGAGCGTTTATGGATGGTGGAACGAGCGAACGAATGACAGAGTAAAAGCTGACATCTGAAATTAAACCCAATCCGACCCCCCCCCCCCCAACAAACAAAAAGGATTGAGCCAGATCAAGGATCATGTACAATTATTGTGTGTGACCGGCTGTTCAAAAGCTTACTCTGCTATTCACGAATGAAGGTCTTTTTTTCTGGCCGTTTATTTACCGGGGAAAAAAAAAATACACAGAAAAGGGATACGACCTGTCCTAGAATTGAACTGGGGACTCTCGCTAAGAGTCATTTTAGCCTGGGCATATGTCAGTGGGCGCAATACCAACTGTGCCAACAGGTCATTGTTAGCAGTGTGGAACCGAAAAAGCTCCCTGCAAATAGTTTTATGGTTGAACTGCCAGCGTCGGCCCGAAAAAATGATGGCCGATCCAAACTCCGCGCGGTCCGAGACTCCGCCAATGCCATAATGAAGCCATTTTCTCCTCTCCCCTCATCGCTCGGAAGTTGGAACGAACCACCAGCAGCGGCGGTAAAGCTCGAGACTACCGCATCGGGTTAAAAAAATCACCTCGAGCGGAAGCGCATGATCCACCTTCGCGCGTCAACTTTCCCTCAGTGTCGCAGTCGCTTCATCCAAGCCGCGCAAAGCGTGGACTCTCTTCCCCCTGGTTCACTGGAGTCAACATCGTAGCCGACAGCGCCGACACTTTTGCCCACGATCCATGGGAAAAGGAAGCCCTGGGACCTGCGGTATCCGTTTTCATGTACACATCTCTCTTCAGACGGATAGAAAGTCTTCTTCGCTGCTACTCACCGCGTTGGACCAAACAGTTCTTTGTGCGTGGAACGGACACTTTCTGGTTTCCTTGGCATTTTCGACCGACCAGCCACCGCCCTGCTTCGGTATGACGCTCAGCGCTCATCTCGACTCCACGCATGTCAGCTCAAAGACGCGCCGAAGCTTATCGCGCATACCACCAACATGACCACGTTCGCTCACTTCTTCGGCTACACTATCGACCTCGGCGTCGCACAGCCCACCCTCGCGACGGAGGACGGCAAGTACCTCCTCAAGTACGCGCCTGACGCGCGGTGCTCCTCGTGCGCGAAAGTCGCCCACAACTGTTTACCCGGCGCTACCGAAGAGGTGATCCAGGCCGTGCGCCTACACCGAGTCGCTGCGCATAGTTATAGTGCTCGGTGCCCATCAGTGCCCTCCCTTGCCCCTCTCCCCCGCTTTCGCCAACACCCCTGCGCGAGCCCTCTGCCGACCGCCGCCGCAAGAGCCGCACACCACGCGCTTCGCGCGCGGCTCCTCTATGCTGCACACACAGGGCTCTTCCACATCGCTCCCCCCCCCGCGCTCGCCCGCCTTCTGCCACGCGCACCCCATCCCCCGCGCCGTCCGCCTACAGCAGCAGCGGCGCCCTTCTCCGCCCACTACGCCACCGCATTCTCCAGCAGCGCCGAGCGCGTGGGCTCGCGCACGCCGTCCCCCGCGTTCCCACACGACCAGAACGAATACCGCTTCCCCACGCGCGTGACGTACGACTAGCACAAAGATGAATGGATCCGCGTGCCCTCTTTACCGCGCACCCGTCCACCACCATGCGCAGCACGCGCTCCGAGCGATTTCTCTCCCGCACGTCCGAGTTTGCTGAGCCCGCGGACGGCGGCTGAAGCTGGAACCGAAGTGGGGGGCGCGGCGACGTGGGCCTAGGGACGAGCATGACGTACCGGCCCGAGTCGCGCCAGGGGTGGAGTGGCGAGTGGGGTGGCGCGGCGCAGGGCTTGGGCATGGACGAGGTCGTCAACCGGCTAAGGGGGCTCAAGATGAAGTGAGGGTATTCCCTCATTAGATTCTATGCACTTCTATTGGGTGCGCTCACCGCATTGTCGATCACGACGTGCTTGGATGGTCGCACGAAAGGCCGCGGGCTTTACGTAGAGGGGAGTATGGCGGGAGGGAGTATGCTACGACTATGGGTACACTTATACGTCTACAGCCGTGGTTTCGTTCGGGATATCGGTGTGGGCACTCTAATACGGGTTTGTCATTAATGTTGCTGGGACGCGGTGCTTAATAGTGTATGTACATAACTGCTGATGGAATGGTGTGGGTGCATGGCGGGTTGGCAACAAAATCCAGCGCTGGTAAATCGTGTGTCATCGCAGCCCGTGGTGGAACAAATCGAAGTAGAATAAGAAAGGAATCGACACAAAGAAAAAACTAAAAAACATTATACCACGACCTGTCCCGGATTCGAACCGAAGCCTCCCGCACAAGTCTACGAACACAGTGTGAACACTATACAGGCGCGCTTCCAACTACGCTAACTGGTCCTCTTCTCCTGTTGTTTTAGTTCGAAGTCGTATGTAGATGTGGGTGGAGGAAGCCTGGGAGCAATAAAAGTCCAAGTTGATGATCCGTCCTAGAGTCGAACTCACCCACATGCTCAATCCAGGGAGGTGTTAGTCTTTGCGGGTACGCTAACCACTGCGCACACCAACAGGTCATTCTGGCGTGTTAACTGAAGCAGAATATAAGCGGTGCCGTCGGCGTTGCCATTTATGCTCGGAATAATATTTCGCGATGCTGGTTGGATGTGCATATGTTGGCCATCAGTATCGCGAACTATTGGCAAGGCATGCTCAAAGTCAATGTTGGCTAGTCGTCCCGCTGCAGTCCGCATTGGAAGGGACTCGGAATATAACTGAAACCAATGCCGGACAAGGAGACAAAAAAGACAAAAAAAAATGTAGAAGACACCATTACTACGACCTATCCCGGGCTCGAACCGGAAGATGATGACAAAGTGTATACATTACACAGGCACGCTCCCCACTGCGCTAACAGGTCTATCTGACATGCTAATTCAACTCTAATATTAGGCGGAAGGTCTTAAACAAAACAAAATGAAACGAGCCAGAACGAAAATGTGAAACCCGCCCTGTCCCAGAGTCGAGCCCGGGTGAGTCGTACCCATCCTCGTCACTTAGTTACTTCGCTTAGGAATGAGAAAATTCGTGAGTTTGATGTGAAAACACGAAAGTTCGTCATTTCAGCTGAATTCTGGGAAAGCTCGTCACTTCGATTAAATTCTGGTGAAAGCTCGTCACTTTCGGGTGCGCGCGACCTATGCACTTGCCATGTATGATCACCGGAATTACGGAACGCCTCAATATTCTTTGTTACCACCATTCCCACCCGCGTCGGCGATTCTCAGTCGCATTCCTGCCCATTATGCACCATAACACGTTTTCGGACGATACATGGTGTTCTGGAAGTGATGACCGAAATCTTCTGGGCATGTTCGCGTTCCCCATGCCCGCAAGAGTCATCCTACCAAATGTAGTGCAATGAATTCTTATTGACTGACGAGAAGGTTGCTCACACCCATGCGATAATCATGGTGCTACCAAGGTTTCTTGACGTAAATACTCCACTGCTCAAGGTTGATCTTGTTAATGTGCAAAAAAATTAATTTGAATTCATAACTTAGTTCCCCTGAATGCATCGATGTCTACAAGTAGCGGACTGTCAGGAACGAACCGATCCCAAGTGAAACTACTAGCCTGGAATTTTTACCGAAGATGTACCACGAGCTGAGACTTCTTTGACAGCTTCGACGCCAACCACATCCGAACCGCCGAACCGCTGACGAGGCCTGGTCACAAATGTTCTGGGTCCATGTCCTTGGAGTCAGATGTGCCTCCCAAGCGTCTGAAGCTTGGGCATCTGAAGGGGTGGGGGGTCGAGAGAGATGGTGTAAGCATGACTGCTGTGGAATACACTCAGAAGCACTGGAGCGAGTTTCGAGAGGAATGCCCTGAAGTGATGACTTACATTCTACCAAATGACATTCAAGTCGAGTAGATAATTTCTCCCCTTACTATTATCCTCTAATACACATCTTTGAATACAAAGGGGATTTTATGTACATCTAAATTTATTTAGGTGAGCTCAGAGACGCCTCGGGGTGATGGATAAGATAGAAATTAGGGCCCGTGAAAACCAAGTGAAAGCTCTGATCGCCAGAGGACCCCTTGCCGCAGTCGTGCCGTCGTCAAGGCAAACAAATGGCCCACGGAATAAGTACGGCAGCCTCGGCAACTGAACGCGGTCATGTGGTTATCGTCAAGTGACAACTTTTCACGGTGTGCAGAGGAAGTGACGAAGTTGTCGTAAATCTAGCTGAACTCACGAACTTTCAGGGAATACCATCAACCTCACAAACTTCCACAACACTAAGCGAAGTAACTAAGTGACGAGGATGGCGCGGACTCAGCCCGGGCCTCCCGCACAATTCTGGCACACATATATTAAATGCTACGAGCGCGCTTCTATCTGCGCTAAAGGGTCTTGTAGCGTATTGGGTTCAAAAGTGTATTAATATCAATATTATACGACTGAGAAATTTGAAAATCAAAAAGAAATGTCAGCAAACAGTGGATGACCTGTCCCAGAGTCGAACTGGGGTCGGCCACATAATGGACTGAACTGGAATCAGTTGATCCTACATCGGAAGCTATGGTTGTGGCACTTCAAACCCAAAGAAGCTAAAAGTTCAACTGCTCAGCGCCACAGGAAACGGCGGCCGCTTTGACAGGAGATCCCAGATACACTTCTGACAAAGTGGCTTGTTTACGACGTGCACCTGCCAACATCGGTGACCTCATCCCAACAGTCCGAATCTTCGCATCAGCTCAAACACCATGGCGCTCATCGGCAACTCGTCGCTCTATGCATTGGTGAACCTCATAACCGCGACTGGGGAGCGACCTGCTACCGACTTATGCTACTTAAAGAGAGAGAGAACCTAAGAGGAGTCCCAAGGAGAAGAATCCCGAAACCGTTTAACTGACGTTGATTTGACGAAGACAACAACAATGAGCCAAGAGCTGTGTAAGTACAGGACTAAGAGTCAGTAAGCTGATGATATGAGCCAGGATAAATCTGGATAGATATGATTCTAATCGTAAGGAACGTCGTGCCAAAAATGCGGAGAGCTCGGAGTGTATCGTGAATATAACTATTCCAGGTGGTCCGGAATAATGTTGGCCCTTGCAAGTCGTCCCGAAATATCCTGCGGTCAAGGTCATGAAGGTCAACATCCGAGACTCACTGCTCTAGTACTTGTCTATGATATTCCCAGACTCGTCGCAAAATTGGAGTCCTCTGCGTTTCATGGTGCATGGACTCGGAGGGCAAAGTAGCTGTACCAGTAACTAGTAAAAATACACGGCCACCATCTGTTGGATGAGCTCAATCCGCTTCTCCCGCATCTTCATCAAGAGGTAGGCGTTCTCGATCAAACACACTTTGACAGCCCCCCCAAATCGGGATAGCCAAGCCAGCAATCAGCTCTCAAAGGCCTGATTTTTTGATTGCTGAATACAACTCAAATATCTAGTAAAAAGAGTTCTAAAATTTTGGCTACCCCTCATTTTGGCGCGTAATTCATCGATCTATGTAGTTACATTATTATTATTTTGGGGAAGAGCCTCCGCTCTTGAATTTACAAGAATTTTCGGTTACCTCTTGCCGAAAGTTCCTGGCTTTAAATGTTAACCACATCATCGCCTAAAGGCGTCATTTTGGGAGTCTTGCCGCTCTCGCACCCAAAGAATTGGCTTGCTGCTGATCCAAGACCCCGCCCCCCCCTCTGACAGCTATCAGCGATTGTCGGAGGGTAGTGTCGGCGATTGTATTCCCGCCTACCTCTTGATCTTCATGTCACTCAACCCCAAACAACAAACACCATACCTTTTAATATGGAACACGAATAGCACTGCAGTGTCGCCTTTCTTACCTGCCTCCCTCCTATGTCCCTTCTCCGTCTTCCTCAAGCGCTCCTGGGGCATCGACTAGGATACCCCGTAGAAACTCGTAAGCTCTTTGGCCTGATGTTCTGCATTCCTCAAATAATATTCAGTCAGCATATCCTTAGCGATGGACACCATCGTGTTCTTGGTATTCTTCCTACTGACCGCGTTACTCGCAATAGCCAACAGTAAGTATGCATGCTATCATGGGCCACATACTCGCTAAATATTGATTCTCAATTAACAGTTCCACTTTCGGCATATAATGTTGTACAAGAGTTCACGTACTGGCCAAACGACACGCTTGCTCCGCTCCCCTTCAGCAATCTAATCCCTGACATCCATTAGACAGCTTCACGCCACAAGTTTTGACTGTCGGCGATTCTTTTCGGCTCAATAATTCTGAGATCGTGTTCACCATTACTGAGGCCTTCAACAGGAACAACCATTTGCTGCCGGTGTCGTGCTTCTCCTACTTCAACAATCCATTTTCTGATGGATGTTACGTCGTATTTTGTCCTGCCCAATTAATTTCCACTCTCTAACTACCGGCGTCGTCCAGAGCCAACTTTCCATCACCCCGTCTTGTAAGCTAGACGTCGGCTCAGCCCGGGACTATTACAGCGTTGTAGATAATGTGACAGTAAGCAAACCGGTTAACCTGCTCCCGCGAAGCCGCTTGATGGACCTAGAGGACAGGCTCAGGCTACAGTAACATGCATTACCAGTGCCATGGGTAACGTGGAGCGTTCATTGGCACGTATACGGCATACACTCCGCAAGCATGGTATAGAGGAGGATGAAGCCGAGGATCATTGTAATAACAGCCCAAGAGGCATCTTCCCATTACTTGAGATTGAAAATATTCACCTGACCTTGAGTTCAACAGATGGTAAAGACATGAATCCACTTCGAACACAGTCCTAATCAGCGATTCGACCATGATTCCGTGGCGTGAATTAGGGCTGGCCAAAAAACAAATAGGGGTTCAATACAGATTTTGCGGTATCGTATTCAACCTCTTCACGGCGTGTCTATTTGTAGCGTACCATAATCCCATAATATAGTTCTGAGTAATGAATGATTTACACCACACTTCCTCCTGAGCTACTTTCCCTGTCAAAGCTAGGCCGATGGATGGAGGAGCGAATGAGAGAGAGAAAGGTTGACATCTGAAATTGAACGAAATCCGATCCCCCAGGATTGATCATTATATAGGATTAGCACGTATAGTTATTGTATCCACCAATTTGGGAAGGTGTTTTTTTCCTGAATGTTTATACTGAAAAAAAGAACAAAGTCCAGAAAATGGAAGCGACCTGTCCCAACTGAACTGGGGACTCCCGCAGAAGCTCATTTTTCCCTGGGAAAATTCCAGCGGGCGCATTACCAACTGTGCCAACAGGTCGTTATTATCAACACAGAAACCAAAGAAGTTATAAATGACACATAGTTGATGTGTTCCGTCAATTTATTCACATAACAATCGGCCAGGTCAGAAGTCTGTACAAAAAATACCGAAAACATTTGGTATGTACAACTCAGAGAAGTGTATTGGCGTCAGCATGCCGGAGTCTGAAATTTTGGCGGAGGGGTTGAACATCGGTAAGCTGGGACTCCCTACTCGCTAGTCAGACCATAGACAAGGATTATTTTTCTGAAAAAAAACAAAAAACAAAAAAAACCTTGTTATATGGTCTGCTTTTACTCGCGCTGGAAAAGCCTACGTCGACCTTCCGGATTAGGCTCTTCCCAAAAAGGCGATTGATGCTTCCCACGCCCATCCCATTCCTTCGAGTCAACTCGTATAGGCCACACTCGCGCTCTTAATTCTTGGTATGGCGGGAGAAGCATTATATAGTTCCTTGAATTCTTTGTCAAATTTCCGCACTTCTCGTGCTCCCTTATGTACTACCAATTGCCCCGGCAGAGTGGCAGTGCTTACAATTCACACGGCTACGGGGAGTGAATTTGGGCCAACCGCGAATTTGAGCCAACCGCGAACTGCAATGATATTTTAATTACTGGTGAGGACAGCGAAGTTCAGTTGTTCATCTGAGATTGGTCACTTTTGCTTGGTACCTCACCAACACGTCGAATTTCTCAGATCAACGGGGTCACGTGTTTCTGAAGCGCGACCTCCGGCTAACTTATGTCATGTAAAACTAGACTAGGGACTCCCGGTACTGAGCACTACCGAGCTCTTCTTCCAGATATGCGTGTGGTCACCAAATTTATTTATTTTTCTTTTCGGTGTGCGCCAGAACGCTCAGCTCGGTTGCAGCTCGGGCTTTTATATTTAACTGGATGGCGTTGGTCAACGTCAGCCAAATGGCTGATCCACATCACAGGCTACTCCGTGTGGTCCGAGCGGGCCGAGCCAGTCCGCCAATACCGTCATGAAACCCTCGTCACTCTGTGCTGTTCCCGAGTTGATCGAGGTGCGTCGCTGAGTCGCTGCGCATGCTCGGCATCCCCCGTCGCGGGGCTCACCCTCTTCTGCTCGCTCTTCATTGAGGATATCCACATCGAAAAGACGGCCTGGTGCCGTCGCCGACGCGGTGAGGAGCACGCACAGACGAGGACGTTAAAAGCAAATGTAAAATCACGACACCCGCTCGCCCACCTCCAGTAGCCCACCCACATGTCATCATCCTTTAACCCACTAGTATGGACCGAAAGGGTTATAGCAGCGCCCGCCAGGTAGAAGCCAGCCACCGGTTTCCCCAAGGTTCATACACACTCGTTAATAGTTATCTACTTAACACAATTCCTTTTGAAAGGTTATTACTCGCTGCAAATGTAACATAAGAAGAATAAATTTAATGCTGCCGTGCGTGGGCCACAAATTATAGTTCGCGATCGATGAAGGTATTTACTGTATTTTAATGTAGTATGAAAATATAGGACGCGTCGAAAGGCACGCTGACCGATATTTATACGGAGATTCTGTGTTTCTTGCGTGGCGGCACGTCACCTGAACCGTCCTCCTTCCGTTTAGCATCCTCCTTGGGACGCCCCTCCGCCGCACACTTCTCTGCGAACCTCCGACGTAAAGAATCATATAGTTGCTGATTGAACCCCACACATTGTAATCCAGTGGCGACCACCTTGATTATTCCGTCTGGGAACATGTACTTGATTATTGGCTGTACTTCTGGCGGAGTGGGAATTCCGACGGTTGCGTCTAGTATTTCTTTGGTGGACTAACGGGCGATTGAGACTGTAGGAATCGAAAAAGAGACCACGACCTACAATATGTGAGGGTTTCGGCGTCCCCTTTGGAGCAAGGCCACGGAGGTCATGGCATTTGTAAGTCCCGACGTACAATATCCAATCCTTGCGAATCATAAATAATTCGCGAGTACCGCCATGGAGACTGTCGAGGTCCGAACCCTCTATCCAGGCGCTCTGTAATTGATCATATCGATCACTTGGCCCAAACGCCAGAGCGTGAGGGCTGCCGTCTTCGCCGCCGTTTGGGTCAAGCCAGGCAGAGCGCTTTGGCAGGTAGAGCACATGATTGAAGAAGCTGCCAGGACCGTATCAAGCTGAGTACTTTTATACTGACGGATTGCAACACTAACGCTTTAGAGTTTGGATCCTGGAACCATTATATGAGCGTTCAGTTCGGACAGCCGTCGAGCAACGACGTACTTCGGCAAGATAAGAATATATGTTGTTCGATTTGTAACAACACGGGATCCAATTCGCTGACATGTGGGCGTGCGGATGGCACTGGCAGTTTACGCAGATATTCTCGGTACAACTTGTGCGCTGCCTCGGTCTGTTTATTTTGAAAATTAATATCGCACCGGCCCGATTACGATCGTACCTTCTGTTTATCTTCATTTGAGAGCGGCGGCTGAAACCAAATCTCCGGGGATTTCCCAGAGCTCGCCTTCAGGGTCGCATTTTCCCGCTGTAGCTCGTCTATCTGGGCCTCGACCAGTTCGAGTGCCTCGCGGGCCTGGCACAGCTCAATACACAAACACAAAAGTTGAGCAGAAAGCCTATACGTACCACCGCAAGCTCAGTCGCCTCCTTCTGGTGGCTCTTCGATCTCTGGCGAAGTGCTACAGTCAGGGCAAAGTAATCACGGAAATGGACGGGACGTACTGCTCCCAACTCGCCGTTCTCCTGCTCGAGGTCTTTAACCCTCGCTTCCAGACGTTGGCATTCCTACGAAATAAACTATCGCACGAGGTATAAGGGAGATCTGGCGCGTACCTGTTCGACATTGAGGGATGGGTCCGGACCGCTCGGAGCGGCAGTATCCTGCAGCCTCTGAAAAGTGACCAAGTAAGATGAAGATGAAGCGCTGCTGAAAGATTTGTCTACCACTTCCGGCTCCTCCTCCTTCTTCATCTTTGCCTGAGAGGTGTCTTGATGTGCGACCAGTTCGCGGAGAAGCCCGTTGTCTTGCTCCAGAGTCTTGATGGTGCTATTGGCGAGCTCAACACTACCGATCAAATCCTTCTCAGCTCGAGACTAAGATTTCAAGATTCAACTGCAGTTCACTGAAAACAGAACATTCATTTTACCAGCTGATCCACTTCTTGTTCGAGCTCCGGAGTCCGCGATCCGTGCGCGCGATTCTTTGAAAGAATCGGAGAGTGAGTTGAGAGCGAGCTGTGGATTTTCAAGGATGGTGTCCATCTCTGGCGAACGTGTCCCGACCCTTGAGACGGTGGCACACCACTGGTCGTCCAGAAATGAGGATGTCACAATGATGTCACCTTGTCACCTGCTCTTCGGCCTATATCGGCACTCAGAGAGTGGGCACCGCCACAACGTTCACTATGGTCCTCGGTGTTATGAGACGGACATATATTCCGGTTGAAGTTGTGCCGTGCCAACATCCATGCGAATGAAATATTATAGCTCAAACTTTCATTCTAGAAGGCGATTCCAACCATTGCGGCTCGTCCAGGATTGAGCCGTCTAAATGAACCATGAAACACTGTTGCAGCGCCATTATATACAGTAGATTAAGAAATTTATGCCACCTCCTCAGATGATGTAGCCTACGGTCCATCCGAATCCGCTTTGCATTTAGTCCCGCCACTATTCAGCCGACGCCGCAGTGTGTCGTAAAGCGAACGGTCAAACCCTATGCACTGCAGTCCCACGCATCCGACGAGGATGCTGCCGCCCGGATAGAAACACTTGATCACCACGGCAGTGTCGACTGGTGTCATCGCGCCAAGGTGCGCGGCGTATATCACTTCCAGAGGGGACTTGTTCGGAAGAAGAGAGCGCAGTGAGACAATTTTCTAGATGCAGGAGAACCGACATACGACGACTTCCGGGGCCGCAGTGCCGCCTGGGTATAGATGCTCAAGATTGTGGCACTTGTACGTGCCAACGTAATAGAAGTCCTCGTCGGCCATGAAGAGGTCGCGGGTGGTGCCGCCAAGACCAGAGACATCTGACCCTGCGATCCACAGACTAGCTGAATAGCTGTAATGATGCGTGGGCCCGAAGGCTAGCGCATGCACACACACTGCGGGGATGACCACACCACGCGCTTCGGTAAATATAGGGCGTGATTTACATATCTGCAACAGCGTTAGTGGGACTTCATTCACGAGCTACTATGCGCACGCCTTTAGTTCTGAGTCCTGGTGAGCCCAGTGAGTATTGCAGTTAGAAAATGAGGGCAGGGTAACGTACGAAAGCTACATGTGCATGCGACTTGACGTCCGTTGTGCAGATCGGCTTGAGGAAATGAAAATCACGGCGACCCGGGATTAACGAGGGGAAGCGCTCCATGAAATCCTCGTACAAGGCGCGCACGACGGCGGTCTAGAGTGGTTTAAGAGCGGAAATATATAATGTTCAGGATAAAGAGTACCTGAATTCGTGGATTCTACGACCGCAAACAGTCACACAAAGCCGCGAACTTGATATTTCAAATCGTACCTGCATCTGGGCCTGAATAGTTTCGCTGGTCTGGGTTAACTGCCGAACGCGGTCTTCCAGCTCGCGTCGGTCCTGAGGCAGTAAGAGCATGAGCCAAGACAAATGTAGCTCACGGAGCGAAGCGTACCTTGTCCTGGAGTGCCATTTGGCCGGGCTGATTGAATGGTGCGTTAACTAAGGGAGTACAACTGTACCTCAGTCGAACTCCTGGTAGATTTTTTTTTCAGCACTTTTTGTCATGAACTTATGGGATATTTACCTTTGGGCCTTCGTGTTTCTTGCCTCCGCGACAAAACGCCTCGCCCAAATAGATCGTCATTGTCGCAAAGCAATTTCTATATTCAACAACAAACCTGCATGAGCTCGGCGTTCCTCTCTAGGTCGTCGCAAGTCTTATCGAATATCGGATCGGTCATTCAGAAAGAAACGATGGACGGACCTGCTGTAGTTGCTCGTGCCCTTCCTGTAACTCGTTGTATGACTGCGCGAGTCGAGTCAGCGCTGATAACACATAAAGAATACACAAACCTCCTGCATCTCCTCTAGAGTAGACTGTAATGCCTGGTGACGACCCTTCAGGCTCTCGTATTCCTCCGTTAATTTTGAAGTAGACTGTTAACGGATCACGTAGTCTGAGCGCTGAAACACGCGTGAAGTAGAATTACCGCGCGGTCTCCGCGAGGTGGGGGCTTCATAAATCCATTTAAACCGAACTTGATTAGTGCGAAATTTATAGACTAACCAGAGAGTTCTGCTGGAGCATAATGAATCGCTGGGTGAGATCTTTATTGTTGTTTGACAGGTCGTCATAGCTCTGAAACGACGGTAAGCAAATCGAGTCTGCACTACGCCACAGATGTCTTGATTGGCCTTTTGAAGCTGAACGTTGATATCCTTTTGCTCGCGATATTTTTTATCGAGTTTTTCGAGCGCCTGAACAATTTTATCAGAATGAAGTCTCTACCTCATCGTCGATTGGAGTGCTTGGGCACCTTTCTCTTGCTATTTTGCCGTCAATAAGATTGTTTCAGACAGTAGAAGTATGCTCACGGATTTCGTAGTTTTGGCCAGGTCTTGTTTCAGGGCATTCATGGTGGTCGTCAGTGATTCGACTTGTGTTGAGAACGCCGCAGAGTTCTAGTGCCAATATGAACGAATAATTTGGACGGAGGGCAGAATGAACGGCATCAATCTTTCCGCCCTTCTTCGCCTTCAAAGTACAATATTCAAATTGAAGTTCGGCGAATTCCTTCAGAGATTGAATGTTATAGTCTTCGAGTGAAAAGCAGAGGATCGCTTACTTTATCTAATTTAGATTTCTGAAATGGATCAAATTTAGCGAGAGAAAGGCATATCTTCGAAACCGTACTCACTGCGTTCGCAGTCTGTAGAGCAATCTCTTCGCAGGCTCTGGAATACGCAGCAGACTCAGCTTGTGCCGCACTCAGCTCTGAAACGGCCTACGCAGCATTTCTCAGTCACGTCGGCACATTATGTGAATGTCCTAGAACTCACGCGCTTCAGTTCACGGTTGGCGGTGGTTAGGGCGTCATAGTCTTCTTGAAACTCTGCCTCCGACTCGAAAGGCTAGAATGAGGATACGAAGAGAATGGCATCGTGAGAACATTAACCTTTTCAGCCTCAGATTTCTGAGCGGAAATTAATAGCCAAAGTTAAGAATCACTTACAAGTTCCATGGCGGTGACAACTTCCTCTGTCATGGCCCGAGCCTTGACTTCAAGACGACGGTTTTCCTCCACGAGTTCTTTCTCGCTGCGCTCAAACGCAGAACATCGCTGATATGGATGAAGTGAATAAAATGGGAGGGGGAGTAGATTTAACGCAACCACTGCTCACGGCGTTCAAAGCGTCGCTGGGGCGTTGCACTTCGGTATACATGGTCAGCGCTTCGCTGAGACTGGCCTTCCGGTTCGCAGGAGGCACTTCTGACGGACCCAGAACTTGGCCTCCATGTCCCTAGAGAGATTAAGTGAATGCTGGCGCGATTTAATGCGAAACTCAGCACCGCTTGCGTCTCCTGCCTCTCTTTCGCCGCCTTCTGAAGGGCGTCGATCCGTTGGCGTAAAATAAGAATCTGGGAGCCAAGGTCAGCGCGGATCGACTCCGCGCTACCCCTAGCCTCGGAATGGGCCGCCTTCGAGCTTTGCCGCTAGATTATGCCAGTTCGTACCTCAAGGCTCAAGAAGAAGCCCCAGGTCGGCTGTGCGCACCAAAGAGTCCAGGGTCAGTTCAAGAGTTACAACAGGCCCCGTGAAACTCCCGCCAAGGATTGTCCGGAAAGTGGCTTTTTTAGGCGGAAATTTTCGTGTTTTCCTTGTCCCAGAAGTGGCTTTTCGAGGGCCAAAATCTCGAAAGGGTTGTCCGGAAGGTGGCTTTTTTGGGCCGGAGATTTGACAAAATGCCTTGCAAAATGCACCAAAAATAAACAAGAGGGGATGCGAACTAGAGGCCACAAAAAGTGTAGGTTTTTGGTAGACGAACGGACGAGCCCGTCAGCTAAAACAACATCGAAGACCGGGGAAAAAATTGGGTATTTAAAGCTATTGAACTCACGTGACAGGCCCTGTCCGATAGTGGCTTTTTGAGTTCCAAAACATCGCCTCCGAGTGGCTTTTTGAGGCCAAAATCTGGGATTTTCCCGGACAATCCTTAGCAGAAGTTTCACGGGGCCTGTTACAACACGCGCACGGGAGTTCGCAATCGCCTTAGAAAGCCCTCGTAGGGCGAATTCCGGGTCCATGGCTATCGCATTGGCGTGAGGTGGATGCAGAGATTTGTCACGCTCAAGAGGTCCCGAGGATCATCCGGGACCTCTTGGTCACGCTCTCACTGCGTTGATCACCGCCACTCAGCACGGTCACCTGACCTTTCCGCTTGAGACAATTGACGTGATTTTGCATCGGAAGCTATGGTTGTGGCACTTCAAACCCAAAGAAGCTAAAAGTTCAATTGCTCAGCGCCACAGGAAACGGCGGCCGCTTTGACAGGTGCGCTTGTTTTAAATCCCGGATACACTTCTGACAAGAATGGGGATTGGTTGGGAACGGTGTCCATATTAGGTCGCTTCTCACCAAATCCGTGTTGCTATGTTATTTCTGTTCAGTTCCTTAATGCGCTTTAGACTATTTAAAGATCAAGGCACATAAAACTGGACCGCTGAGTGGCGAGGTCGCCTACCCACGCAGTTCCCTCCTGGAACCACACATATGACTAAGAGCCATTCAAAAGTCGGGCAAAATACCACTCATCCCTGCCTATGTGCGTCTTTTCGTCTTCTAAAGTGTCAGAACTCCATATATAAGCAGATATCCGCAACATTGATGACGCCCTCAAAGTCCTGGAAGCTGCGCGATCGAACGTATTGCCGCTCATCAGGCACCGATTGTGCGCGCAGGAGCGCGCACAATTAAAGAGCGGAAATGTTTTCGTATGGGAGGAATCGTCGAGGGATTGTCCTGAGGGCGGCTTGGTGCGTTGGACGGAAGGAAGAAAATGGTGAGTGATGGTCTTGAATCTCCCCGAGGGTTGTTGCGCCTGAATGTGGCTTCTCATACTACGAATCATAGGTCACAGAGTCGGTTCCGTCGCGATTGCTTTATCTACAAGGAGAAATTGGGTTTTGTAGGCAAAACAAAATCCCAACGGTTAGACTTCACATGCTACAGGAAGTAACATACTGACTAACGACTCGCCGCAGGTGCCTTATCCGATCTTCAAGTATCTGTACTTCTGATAAATGCAAGGAACACGTCCATGAGCTCACGAAGAAAACTTACTCGACCGTGCTCTGCATGCCTGGAAGCTCGGTTGCACGCAAATGGCACCTCGTCGCATACTTCTCTGTCGGTTTACATCCGCGCCGGGATTCGATAACTTTGCTGAATCCATAATCATAGGATTGCGACAAGGACCGACTGCCGGTGATAGAGAACTACGAGTACCTGAAATATATACAAGTCCCACCCGGCGTCTTTCTAACGACCCACAAGCTGTCTTGCAGCCCCCAGAGCATCCAAAGTCCGCACCACAGTCACGACATCGACCAAAAAACTTACATGAAAGCTAATCGGCCCTCTTTGCGTACGTTCTCTCAGGCACAAATTGGCTATCCTAATTAATTAACCTGCACCTAGGTGAAGCCTCTGGGTGCCATGCAACAGGGACTCAAGTCAAATTACCTCCCCTCGTCTCGACAGCCCGTGCAGCCTGTTTGCCTTTAATATTGCCACCCATTTCATCACTCATACACCCATCCTTGCGGTCTCCGGGCTCTGTGGAATCAATTAAGCCCCGATACACACCCCTGATGCCTGAGGATCGCCGTATTTTGAACAGTTTCCGATTTGAGGCTACAAGTAGCGACCCATTTCGATAGTCATATCCACTATGTATCAGCGCAGACACTGGAGACATACTTCCCTATTGTATACGTTACACAAGACCCGCAGACCCGCCGCTTACTTGAAGAATAATTGAAACCACGCGGGAGAATATGGTGCCAAGTTGCTAGTCAATACCACTTCCCTTGACTCGGGCTATCTGTACATATCTGTCATTGGCATCAGTACGCCGCCGCCACATCATAAGTTACAGGTGTAAGCGGTAGAACATTCTCCGGATGCAGTGCCGGACCGTTATAGTCAGTTTTTCCGCCGACAAGCGGGATTTTATCCGGATACTGGAGTGTCCAGCTGAAGCTCCAAGTATATCGGTCACTCTATATGAAGGACTGATAAGGAAACGCTTGACATGATGTTTTTGTCGGAATATTTCTGGTTTACATTGACACATACATACTTGAGTGACCAACATTTCTCAGAATCGGATGGAAAAAAAGCAGGGAGAACTCAAGAACATTAGCCATCTTTTCACAAGCTTACTAGCCGCACATACAGCGTTGCACGACATTGACAGATCGTGCAGATGGACTTGCGACATAGACCACGCTGTCTGTGGCGTTTATTCACCGGTTCACTAATTTTATCTTTAGCTTTGATAGTTAAATTCAACCATGACTTACAATTCTATGCAGAAAGAAATTAACAGCGATTGCGGAGCAGAAGATTCCTGCTTATCCAAATGACGGTTCTTCCTTTTTGGAAGGTTCCCACAGTGATGCTGAATTTAATTTAAGCATCTGCATCCGTCACGATGCTTCATTGAGATAAATTAAACCGGTCCGAATGCGACTCCGGTGTTTCCGTTAAATATGCAACTACATCTTCTCCCCCCGAGACGAAGGCTTGCAGGCGGCCCATCAGAATCTTGCACGAAGGTCTGTTATTCATCGACTATTTGGCATGCGCAGAATCTCCCGTATAGGTAGGGGGACGGCCACGAAAGAAGTCAACAACACGTAGGTCGGAAAAAGTCGAATCCGCGGCTTCTATATTATTAAGCGAGCGAGATTCCCCCCTATCACAGGCTTGGTTTAGACAGTTTCTTGAGATGCGGCCTTATCGGAGACCAATAGAGACCAATTTTCGGCGACATAGTTTTGAGGTAGACCTCAGTTTCTCAAACCTTCCCAAACCGATTTCTAAGGAGTTCTGCCTTGGAGTCCAAAAAAGTCGATTAAGAACGCTCCGACCTATACATTAACTGCGCGTCTCGGCATCTCCGACGGTTCCTCTTGCTCCCGTAATATGACGGAACCCGTTCCGAACAAGAGAAAAAGCGTCGCAGAGTTTAACTTTCAACGTACACCGCATTTAGCCGAATGTTCGTAACTAAGTCGTAAGCCGATAACTAGGAAGCCGAGACACGAATTGATACCGTACTGTGCTGAAAGGGGCTAAAAGGAGGAGGAGGAGGAGGAGGAGGAGGAGGAGGAGGATGTATTACTGCGGTGGTCCCTAAAAGGAGTTTCACTTTTCCAAGCTGTTTCCGGGCTGATTGTTCTGATTGAAAGTGATGGGGGCATTCTGGCAGCCCCAAGGTTCCTGGTTCCGTAGGTAACCAGGTCTCCAACCTGTAAAAAGTCTGTCGCCTTCAATCATCGGCCGATCCTGGCCTTTGATTGGCTGTCGAGGGCCCATTTCCGCGATTTCATTGGCTCATCATTTCATCGAAGTGATGTTTCCACGCTGTTTTCCCACACATTCGATGGTACTTCCGCTTTCTTTCCACCCGCCGCCTGTGCACTTCTTGGTGATCTTGTTAGTATTTACGCTCAGGGAAAACCTAGACAGATAATGTCCGTGATAATAACCATAAAATAATCAACCTACTTAAAGGATTTGCAAGAAATATTCTGACCGGCATCTCAGCAAGTCGGAGGGAAGTCAAGTTAAAGAAAAAAACACCTTAAGCCTTCTGCAACGGTCTCTCCACTGCGATCCAGGCTGCGCCCTCACATACCGTACTGTACATAAATGAACTGACAAGGCTTGTATTGGTCATCCACTGGCAGATTGGCAATGAATATTTTCACAAATCATCAACACTCCCAAAGATTTTTTTGGCCTCAACCCGCGTTCAGCTCTCATGCACGCGGCTATACCCTTTGCCAAAAACTGTACAAAACAATTAGGGGTGCTCAATTCTTGGCCTGTGGGCGAGTCCATTTGGGAATCCGAAATGCCCGCGTTTTTGGGTGATCGGCGGCATGATCGCGGGAGTGCATTTGGGAGTTCAGATTAACGGGACACCGGTACACCGGCGGTGTGATCGAGATCACAATTTGGGAGATGCCGATCCACGGCACGACAGGGGAAAACATATGTCTACACCGCCGAAAGTGCTCCCTTGCGGACATTTGGGCTGAATATTGGGCAATTATTGGAGATTTGGCCTGAATCTTTAGCAATTATTGACTTAGAATACTATAACAGTGCCCAATTGAATGTGATTTGTTTTGGAGCCATATTATGTGCATAGTCATTGAATGCCCCTGTCCATACCTGTGACTGATGGCGGGGTCAGAGCTCGAAAATGAGTGACTATCTACATCCAGGCAAGAACGGCAGGTCCTCTCGTCTAATTATTTATTGACCAATTTTAGTTGCGCCATCTCTTGACATTCATATACATATTAGCCCCTATGTGAGAAAATATCAGTGTGCATTGGGACAGTGTTTGTGATCCAAGGGTGATGAGTAGCCATATTCAACTCAACACTGTTAATAAACATCCTAGTGGAAAACATGTCGCGGAGGAGAATACAAGAATAGAATTGGGAGGAGAGAGGCACAAGGGATTTTCAAACTCCGATCAATGTGCCGCGTTGCCGCCGGTGAGCACAGCCCCCCGGTATTCCGTTAATCTGAGCTCCCAAACTTTGTGGATCGCGGGCATTTTGAGCGATCGCGGGCATTTGAGGGCATTCTCACGGGTATTCAGCCACTGTCAGCCACTAAATAAAAAGCACCGCAGTACACTTTGATGCGTTTTAGGTAGGACTAATCAAGTCTTTCTCTCTGCTATCTAGACCAAATATGCAGCGATGGGTATGAGACTCATACCCATCGCTGGATATCACTATGAGCGCCGAAAGCATACAGGGCTCAAATTGATCCGAAACAAATAATGCCGTCGTGCCGAAAAGGAAGCCGCTTGGCGCACTGGAACGCTACCGTACACAGTGTATCTGGGATATACAATCCTGAGAAACGAGTACATACTATGATTTGTGCTCGTAAGCCCTCACACTGACTGCAAGCGCCGTAAATTGGTGGCTGACAACCTATCGGCGGCAAATCGGCGGCTATTCCCGGCGGCATTTGATGGCGGCCTCGATCGGTGGCATTTCGAACTCCCAAACTTTCTGCTGTGGGCTCGTCCCGTGGCTTTATTTGTCCGAAACAAATAGAATTCAAACTCTGCTAGGTGAACGCAAATACTTCCGCTCATTTTGCCCCATATTGCCCTCGGAATGGGTTCGCATTCTATCTCATAAATTGGCATCATGTTGTGTATACATTCGGTTCAATTGTTATGAGAAGCTATATGCGGATTTAGCACTTGTGTGATTTGGAGTAAAACCGTTGTTATTGACACCTTTTTTTTCTTTTTCTTATCACCTATACTTACTCACAGATCACTATAGAGTCACTTGAGCGGTGATCATGATTTTGGACCGGAATAGTTCTGTACAGAACGAGAAATGGGTGTTCAGCTCTGGCGGAGTTTGAATTCTATTTGTTTCGGACAAATAAAGCCACGGGACGCTAAGAATTGAGCACCCCTATTGTTGTTGGTCTTTGGATTAGGATAATATATTATTGAAATTCCCAATCTCTTGGAGGGAGTTCAACTGCGGCGTGCATTTTACTCCTTCTCCTTTCGCTCGTGGCCGTGCCAGCAGCCAACACTTGAAAGCAATTTACGGGAATCACTACTTAACCACTTTGCGAGAACTCACTAACATCTCCCAGAGGGAACCGGCATGACTGCAGATTTGCGCCAGTAAATTCTCTTCCCCGGAGGAACCAGGCATGCCCGGAGGGCAATGCTAGTTTCATACATTTCACGGTATAAGAGACTCTAGCTTGGCCACTCTGCTGACTCTTGACCAATGACAAGTGTCGGAGACTCGGCTGAGCGTTGCCGAGCCACGCAATAGCGGCATGTCGATGACATCACGCCGAGGACCCGCCGGAAGATGCCGAGACATGAGCCTTATGATCGTTATACCGGAACCGGTTACCGAGCGTAGCCGAAGGAAGTCCACGTGCAGCTTACATAACGTCTTTTTGGACAAGGCTGAGCACGGTAAGACACAAAGCTTTCAAAACAAGTTTTGGTTTGTGAATATAAAAAATCCACATCGCCTGAATCCGTCATCAATTCACCTTCCCTGCGACTCAAACAACAATGGGAAACCTTCTGCCAACTCTCTTTCCGTCGCACTTCATTTCTGAATGCGACATACCAGATCTCTCAGGAAAGGTATGCCAATCGTCTCATCTGTTTCATATTTTACCAGGCGTTTAAATGGGCTGGCAGATTATCCTCGTTACTGGCGGAAACTCTGGGATAGGATACGAAACGGTAAAGCAGTTGCTTGCCAAGAATGCCAAAGTCTATCTGGCTGCACGCTCAGCGGAGAAAGCCGCCAACGCGATCGATAGCCTAGAGGAGGAGATAAAAAGAAGAGGGGCCATTTTCATTCCCCTTGATCTTGCGGACCTACATAGCGTGCGTCGAGCTGCAGAGACTTTCCTCGCGCAAGCGAAGCGGCTGGATATTCTTTTCAACAATGGGTATGATTCTCAATGTTCGAAATCACGAAATACCGACGTTGTTCTTAGAGGTGTCATGAGCTGTCCTCCAGATATGCTCACGTTACAAGACCACGACCTGCGTATGTTTCTGTTACGCATCTCAATCAACTGCCTTTTGATACCTGTGCAGAGTTCGGCACCAACGTCATCGGCCACTACTTCCTGACTGAGCTTTTGGTACGTGCATTCTCCATAGTTAGTTCGCAGAAACTAAAATATCTCGTACGCAGATCCCTGCATCCTACAACGAGACCCACGTGTCATAAACACGTCTTCCATCGGTCACCAGATGGCGCTAAATGCGGGCGTTGAGCTGGAGAGTCTAATGCGCGGGCCCTCGCGCGACGCGTGGCTGAAGAAGAATGGTAGCTTTATGGCCCCTTGGTGAGCTTCCTTTCGGTTTACTCCTCTTGCACTCTCCTGTTGAACGCCGAGCTTTGCGATTTTAGGCGACTATACGGCGAGAGCAAGCTAGGTAACATCCTCGTATCCAATTACTTTGCGCGCGTGCACTCTGAAGTGCTTGTCTCGACGGCAGTGCACCCCGGGGGTATACGCAGCAAGCTGGGCAGGTGCGTATAAATTTACTCCCACCTGGTCTGTATGTCTGAGCTCTTTATGAATAACGCGCAGACATCAGGCGGGCTGGTTCCAGCGGTTAGTGTACTGCAATGAGCAAGCAGGTGAGCCCTGGCAGCCAGTACTGACCTAGGCTTGAGCATCATACCCTTTCATGTACCCCGCATCGTAAGTCCCTGTTCACACTATTCATCCGCAGAAAAGTAACCATTGAGTGTGCCTTCTTGTTTGGATGGGTGCATACACACAGCTCTGGGCCGGCACTGTCGCGACGCCGGCGCAGATCACTGGCCAGGTACACAACGCGTCTTGCAACTACTCATCACATCCCTATCTAATACTGAATTTTTTAAATTTACTCCAGTACCTAATACCGTGGGCGAAGGTCGGGAAAGCGTCCAAGCGCGTCAGACACGAAGCTCGAGGCACAGGTAATTGCCTATATTCAGGAGCAGATTAAGGAGTTCTAGAGGCAGCCTGTTAACGGGTCTGACATATATAGCCGGCGTTCCTAAACGGGATCATGCTGTGTAGTACATACCTACCTACCACCTATGCTTTTGTATGATAGTATTATTCAGTGAAGGATCATAATCATGAAGCAATAATTTTATATTAGGCGGTTGAGTTTGGTGGCCAAGAGGAGATTTGAGCCAATTGAGACTTCAACTTCGCCACGCTCACGCCTCCAAGATGAAGATCGCGAGGCGTACGTGCGAGGTGGGTGCGAAGGACGCTGGGAATGAAGATGTGAGTGTCGTGTCTGCTAAATAATATAATCCGTCTCAAGCGATTCGCCAATCATACAATTCCCTTTCCTTCATTCTAACGACGGATCACGAAGCGGAGGATGGTAACTAGTAACGCATTTGCGAGGGTAGTGTAGTCTAATCTAGGCGGCATCTAAGTGTCCGAAGAACAGGGTGCGTAACGTAGTAATAGTCCATGCTAAGTCCAGGCCAAAATACAAGGTCGTAGAAAGGTCCGTGCCCGAGGGTTGCCCAGGTTTGTAAGGAGTATAGAGGGGGCGCACATCCTTGAATGAAAAGTGCCCGTCATGCAGCGCAGAATGTACGCAACGCTCAGTGGGAACGTGATGACTAGAGCGCGAGAGCAACGATGCCTAATGCGACCAGAACACCCGTGGTAACGGAGCCCGAGAGTGCGCGAGGAGCAGCGCCAGTGGGACTACCTGAGGATCCCGAACCAGTGAGAGACGCGGAGCCCGAGGCATTTGATCCAGTGACACTGAAGAACAGACAATAAACATTAAAATTAGCAGGAGAGCGGTGACGGCAATGCTCGCCTTGCGGAGGAAGTTCTGCTGCCGGTGGAGGATGCGCCTAAAGAGGTAGATTTTGATCCCCCGGCACCCCCGGACGTAGTTGAAGGGCCCCCGCTGGCGCTGGTAATATCTTCGGCCGCGGCGCCGATTGAGAACGAGGAGCTCGTTGCGTAAATCTTCGAGATATCGGTAACGTTCACAAACTGCAGCGTGTATCCATCCCTGCAATGAGGAGGGGTATGTTAATATGGGTAGGGCCACTGCAGGACGGATCGAAAAACACACCCTGTGGGAACCGAGGGAATCACCAGGCTGATGCTGTTGTCGGATGAATTGATATTGTTGGCGATCGCAAGCGCGTCATTCTACACAAACATCATGGTCGGTAGCTGCAGGTAGAAGTGAAAAGTGGACACGCACAAAAGAGGGGTGCATCAGCTCGATGGAGAATATCCTGTTTTTATATAAAAGTAAAATTAGTAAGTAATTGTCAAGCAAACTAGGGCACGCACGGGTCGGACGAGTCACCAATCCATTCGATAGTTGTTGTGTTGCCCGACGTTACCGACGTTGGCGTCGTGATCGTAATTGCGAGAGCAGAGGAGACGGCGAGAGCCAGGGTGCTGTGAGGACATTGGCTGGCCGTCGTGGTTCAAGAAGGAAAGACTGACCAGAATTTCGTGAACATGATATGATCTTGAGCGTGAGGAAGGAAGTCGCAGCGGGACCTTGAGCCGGGGGAATGAGAAAACGAGATAAAAAGAGAAGCTATAAATACCTCCCCGAAAAAGCAAAACGTCATTGCTGAAATCAAACACGGAAGCGAATGAGCAGTGGAGCATCAGGATGGCATGTGGAGAAGGAGAAGGGATTGTTGGTTGCCTACTGGTACTGGTTGTGATATACACTTGTTTCGGGTCAGCACTGGCAGTCCTCGTTGAGTCGAAGACAATCCTTCACCGTTCCAATCTGAATGGGACTGGGCGGTGGATGGTGGCGGTGGAAAGGTGAGATAGACTCGCATCAGCCGATCAACCACGTCAATTACTCCCGGTTTCGGTTGCAGATCCTTGAACTCTTGGCACTCCTCGTCATCATTTATTTTTTCTCCTGCAGATAAGATAAGCAACGCCAGAGCCAAGTAATGTCGAGATTTTTTTGAAAGCTTGGTCAACCGACTTCATCTTAGATTCTGGGGAAATCAGAATTCGAAGATCTGCATCCGTGCGCTTCAGGCTGCATTCCAGAGAGGGCGTGGAATCGATTCGAGCGATTACGAGAATACAAATTTTGACATGGTTGTATTACTATTGGAGGCATCCGCCGAACCGGGTATATCGGATTGAGAGTGATCATGAGCATTACGGTAGAAAGCAGATTATCCGAAGCGGAAAGCAAGTGTGCAGTAACAAGCCAGGTGTAGGAAGAATTATCGAGGTCGCGGAATCGGGTCGAGATCCGTCTCATCGGCTGCAAAAATTGTTAGTCCCAGAGCCAATGAACAGTGGAAGTAAACATACGAATACTAACATTGCAGATCGCTGTTGTCGGCGGTGAACTTGAAGTCCAATTTACCTAGCGTGTCAAATTGGGTGACAACATCGCACAGCGCCCAGGGGGAGGCGTCCTCTTCTACGCTCCCGAGGTTTTGTCGAACGGTGAATGAGTCCAAACCTCTGCCTGCATCGCTTCTGGATGTGAAGATTGAGATGATAATGTCATAATCGAGATCGGGACACCAGCAACAAATACATAGGTCCTCCAAGTGCGGGAGAAGTGTCGGAGATGTAAGACATTCGAGGAAGGTGTTATCGGAACGAAGATTGATTGTCAAACTGCTGAGAGAGTGGATAGAGTTCAGGAATCGTCGGAGCTGCGCTGGCGTCCAATCATCATCGATCACGAGATGAAGGAGATTCAAGTCGCAGGCAGATCGAAGTATGAAGTTTTGGAAGACGTCGCAGGGGACGTTATCTACTGGCTGAAGAGTGTGAAGTTGTGGAAAGGTAAGAGAGTCAAATATTCTCCCATATTCGCCGGTGTTCGCGTTGAGTAATAGATCTTCAAGGTGCGGAGACGTTATGTGCACGGGGCGGGGTGAATCGGGCATTCCGCTCTCGAGAGACGTCGAGAGATGCTTCAGCTGCGGGCAAGAGAGTAACACCTCGTAGAATTGGGAAACGGAGATCGTCAGGAGATTCAGCTGAGTTAGCGAGGGAAATACGCTGTGATTGAACATGTTGAGGTAGCGCAGTTCGGGAGCGTCATTGAAAATAACGACTGGGTTCGTGAGGCGTTGGAAAATCGTGAAATAGGTAAGCAGGGGGAAAGGGCCGAGGATATGGTTGAAGACGTGAACATCCGCGGAAACGAGGGAGACATTCAGGGCCCGAAGCTGCTGAGAATGGATTGCGATGAGGGGGGAGATGGCCGGTGGAATAGCAGTGGAGGAAGAAAAGGACAAGGACAGCGGCTGTCCTTTTGCGCGGCCAATCCAGCTATGCAGGAAAGCATACGCATCGTCATTCGATATATCCCTGCGCGCGCCATCGAAATCCATGCGTAAGGAGGTCCACAGCCGACACGTCGCAAACGCTATCTCCCTCCACTTGCGACACACATGTGCGAGGAAGAGCGTCGCGTTGGACGGTAGGAACGGACCAGAGAAGTGTCCAACGCAGTACAGGAATATTAGGGACGTGATTTCGGACGGAATTGTGCAAGGAAAGCCAGTGACACGATTGAGCGCATCTTCCAAGTCGCGTCGTTAACGCGTCAAATGGTGGTGTTCGGTGTCCAATTGACGCCCCGCGTTGATGAGCGCAGAAAGCTGGGTAGTCAATTCATGCTGTCGCGTCTCCAGCGCGCGTTGACGCTTCTCCAAAAGATTTATCTGTGAGGAATTAAGCGATATCCTGGTTGCTAGATCGGCACAGCAGATCTGGTGAGCTAATGAGTCAGCTTGTGTGGGACCTGTAGAGATTCCACAGCTCTCCGACATCGCAGCCATCGGAACCAGGATAGAGATGTGAAGAGATGAGGTGGCAGGGAGAAAGAGTGGGGTAAACAAGCCCAACTGATCGGCGGCCGGCTTCAGAAACGCTCCTTGATTTTGCTAGGCAGTTATTCTCCGCGAGGAGAGTTTATTGTACTACATAGTCAGAGACCAACGTCTGTTTTTTTTTGGTGCCACCAGTGCTGAAGAAAAATAGGTTCATGTTTATTTTCAGTCAACCAGGGTTCCATTCAAAAGTGAGCGTATGGTTGTGGAGCCAAGCCGTAATTGTTAAATTTATATGGCTACAAGCCTGCCCCCGTCAACTGCAAGCTGCTAATATACTTTATGGCGTCTGCGCGGAACGTGTCAGCGGTGATATTCACGAGCAGGGGGTCGCTGAACGTAAACAGTGAGGTGGGGCCGTCCGCCGAGGGCGTCTGGTAATTGGGCCAGACAACGCCGGACGTCGATTGAAGACGGGAAGCAGAACGGTTTGGGTCGAGCGTGTTGATGAAATTGACTGGGAAAAAGGCAGTTTAGAGTCGAAGAGTTGAAATGATGAACTTCCCGAAGCTTACTGAGGGCATTGAGAGCGACGTTATCAGAGGGCGCCGTGCCGAAGAACGAGGGCAGGACTGCGGTGTGGAACGCTCCGACGATAGGCGAGGCCTTACCGCGCTTGTTCACTGCGTTAATACTTTTATTAATATGATAAACACCGACACAGGTGGAAGGATGGATTATTACGCCAGCTCCAGGTGTTTTGCGTTTTAGATACATGTTGAAGGAAGAATCGCCGTGGCGCCTGGAACACGAAGTCGCCTTGGAAGGCCGCAATGCGCTTGAATTCGGGACTATTTCATTGCAGGTTAGAAAATAATGCGACAAGGGTAGGAGACGAGCAACACGTACGTGATCGCATTGTCATTCCCCGACCCGAAGGGCGAGCCCTGAGTAAAAAGGAAACAGTTTGATTGTTTGAAAGGAGGTGTCAAGGGAAATGATGATTGACCTGGGCTGGATCTTGGGGATATAGAGTCGCAAGGCGGGAGATCTGGGCCGCGCTTGCTCTAGGCAACGAGCTGAAGAAAAGCCCCCTTTAGCGTTCGAAGAAATGAGGGATGTACACAGGTGACATACACCGCACGTAGGTAGTCCGCGAAATCATTATCCGTTCTTTACGGTATCAATACGGTCAGTACGCGTAGGATGGAAAGAAGGACAGTCAAAGCACGCACGTAACGTTTGTGCTTCCGAAGGCGAAGAAGCTGCGTGAACAGAATAATTTTATCAGCCTGAGAGTGCCTGCCGCGCATGTATTCTGCACTCACGTTCCCTCGTCGTCATCGTCCCCCGCCAAGAGAGGAATCTGCCGACGCGTGAAGCCAGCCACTGCAACCTAAAGGTTGGTACAAACCTTGGCATAGGCACCGCGTGACACGGACTCGATAGGATTGCGCACGACGATGTCCCCGTCGATGCTCGGGCTCCAGAGCAACGACATCCCCAGGTACGAAAACAGGTCGGGTGTCTGGTTTACACTCGCGAGCAGGGCTTCGTAGGGAACACCACGAAGACAGTCAAGCGTGTTCCGTGCGGCGGTGCAGTTGGTCGTGGCCACGAGCTGGTCATAGTATTTCTGTCCATCCGCTTGGGTGTGGGCGGGGATCAGCGAGCCAGATAGCTGTTCGACCGTTAGTTGACGAGAGTGGATGTGGATATATAAAAAACTGCATGCCATGAACGCGCCGCGGAATAAATCGGACGTTTTGCGTTTGTTGTCGACGAGCAGAACCCCAGTTGATATCGCCCCGGCGCTAACGCCGCCGCTGTGAGCGCGTCAATATATATACTGACCAACAGAAGGGAGAGTGAATATAATTTGTCACTAACAGTACGACGCGTTTAGGGTCCCCGCCAAATGCGGAGATGTGTTTCTGCACCCATTCGAGAGCGAATATTTCTGAGACCAACCATTCCCGTCAGCTGAGCTATCTTCCATTGTGGAAAAGCCGACGTACGGTCTCTCATCCCGAGATTTGTGACGCCTGCGGCGCTCACCTCCTTCCCAGCCAAGAATCCAAAAGCTAAGGCGTATACGGTTTATTAAACTGCGGTGAGCTCAACGGCAAACGCGCACCGCTGAGGCGGTAGTTGGGAGCCACAATGATGACAGGCTCGCCCATGGAGATGGAGTGTTCGATTGAAGGGCGAAAGTCCGTATCACCAGAATTGCCGATTTCCCAGCCCCCTTGAGAATATTAAATATCGCCCTTTCTTTACGGCGTCCAGTGCAAAAACTGACCTCCATACAACCACTGGCACGTATCGATCAATCATGATGGCTGAATGAATGCAACGAGGCTTACCACCAACACAGGCAAGTTGGAGCCCGGCTTGGACGTTGAAGGTGTGAACACGTCAAGCGTGAGGCCTGCTCAAAGCGATCAGACCCGGCACAAAATGGAATGATGAGCGCATCGAACATGATTCAGAGATTAGACTGTAATGGGGGAATACGTCGAACGGGAGGGGTGAAATATTCTGCTGGGTACACGCTGGGCCAAATGTGGTGGCGTTCTGAAGTCCATGTAAAGGTTTCGGGGCTTTTGGAAGTTCGAACCGACCGCTACAGTAGCACGAACATGAGGCGAATGAGAGAACGAATAAAATATCATCAACGTACGCCTGAGCAAACGGAACCCCCAGGAATTTGGTCAAATTTCCATCCTTGGCACCGAGGAAAGTCCCGTAGTCTAACGAAACGATGGGGGACTGGGCCGCCGCAGATATTGAGGCAAGCGCAAGCAGAACGAGCGGATGGTTACAGAAGGGCAGCATTGTAGGTTTTGGTATTCATCTCTCGGCTTATTATGAAGGCGTCAGCGTTAGTCAGCACTGCGACAATGATCTGTACGATTGAATAACTTACAAAATCACATCACAGCGTGATTCAGCATGACCCCGAATTAGGCCGGTGCTGACCTAGCTATGACCTCCATTGGTAACTGCCAAGCGTTTGAATACAATTGAGAATAGAGTGGTGAGCTCGGGCCTCAAGCGAAATATCTACGCAAGCTCATCCTCATGGAAGGAGGTAAGTTAGTCGTGTTGTGATCCAGTCATGAAAGAACCGCAATAGGCGAGGAAGCTATTTTCAACAGACGCCATTCCTACTTCCTCTCAGAATTTTCGACGTGCGCCGTAAGAGTCTGAAAATGAGGGAGATACTTAACCCGGAGGACGGAAATAACCGGCTGAATGGGAAAGGACTCCGAATGGGGGAAGAAAAGTTGGCCGCCCGTCTAGAGCGCTCCGCAAATAAAGAAATATGTCTCATAATCAGAGAAACAGGTGTTGATAAATGCTCTATAATTCTTCCGAGAGAAATAGTGTCTTGAGCGGAGAGTCGGTCCATGGAAAATCATAGCCCGTACCTCAGACGTAGCGCGAAAGGAGGAATAGTGTCTTTAAAGTTGCGGAGAGTTAGCCCATAAGGGGAATGTTCAAAAGATTTCCTGACCCTTACATCACTCTGACTCAGTGTGGACGGATGCGACCGTTTTCTGCCACAGATGCGAACAAATCCTCCACAGTGTCGTCTTTGACGGCGTTGAACGGAGTTTGACGGAAGGTTGGCAAGCCTTTGCAGTTTGACCATTCGTCAGACAGTTTTCTTTGGAACCACGTCTCTGCAGTGGATGGCAGTTGTATACGTACGTATACATATTTGCTGAGAGAGCAGCGGGTTTGATCACGGTGAAGTGGATGGAAAGGAGACTGGATTAAATTCGAACTTGTTTCTTCCAATAATACTGCACAGGACATACTTTTTTCTGCTAATCGCACGATTGTAATCCATGGAAAACGCCACTAGTCTTGGTGGCCTCGTCTGAAAACTGATGCGAAAGAATGAACACTCCGAAACGTTATGCGGACAAATACTCACAAATGCATGCATGTCATTTATGTTCATAACCGCGCAGGCCCTACAACCATAGCTTGCTACCGTCAGATCTGCTCTGACGGTCTTTATTTGCCATATAATGCTTGTTACATCGTAGTCATGAGGATTGGCGTGGAACCAGCCGGCCGTGCGAGGATCTTGGGCCAAACGCTCCTCGCACATAGCGCGCAGAAGGGCCTGCCGTACATATTTATCAAGTAGGAGAGGTCTGCGGGGCCATCAATTTTGTGGCTGTCCCAATCCTCCTGAGGGGTCGTGCTCTGTGCGGATACGACGATGACTGTGGGTAAAGTGTTTGAGTTGAGCTCGGAGAGGGTGCGGCCGTCTGCGATGAGTTGGCGCAAGATTGAAGAACTGAGATATTTATAGAGGTTGGTTGGAGAGAGACCGTCGAAAACGGCGTCGTAGGACGGTGTGACGCGAAGATAGGATTCAGCGGCAGATGAAAGAAGGGACTCGAGCTGCAATCGGGCAGCAGCGTGTAAAAGAGATTGACCGGGCTCAGAGTCATATTAAGGAAGCCGATGTTGCGGATCACCGAATCACTTCGGTGCCGATGTCGGAAAAACCTAAATCGGCTTGCAAGATGATTGCCTTGCAATGACATAATAATGCCATTGCAAGCCGAGCCAAACAATTGCAAGGCGCTTGCAAGACAAACCGCCGTATTGCAAGACTTAGCCAGATTATAATGCCTTCCAACACCTCCGCTCTACTGTACTGCTTGGCCCCCAGCCGTCGCCTGTTCAGCAGATTCTTACGCCGCAAACGTTACTACTGCTGCCTCCCTTATCGCCGCGTGTCATTGTACTTCTGGCCCACGGTCTTGCCTCTCGGACAACTCTGCTCGGTGTTGACTTCTACTGGGACCGCCTATGCAATGCCTACTACCCCCGCTACCATCGATCACCCTTCAGGCCACTGCAGGTGTGTAGTGTCATACTCCTGCGTACTCTAGACACTGTGCGACAGGCCTTTATGCACATTATCCCCTCTGGACAGTCTGCCGATGCTACCGCGCATTCCACCACACCGCTGGTCGCTTTCGCGTTTGCCCTGCGTCACCCGCTGCGGCTCCTCGCCAGTCTATTCAGGGATGTGGATGATTATGTATGCATGACACGGAGAGGAACGAGCAGAAAAGACCACACAACAAGATATTTATTCTGCGTCGATGACAACCGTTTGCAGGCCCTTAAAGGAAGGGACGGAGACTTGAGAGGTGTATGCGTCCAGTTTCTCCTTTGCATTCTCCCTGTCATTGACTTTTGATGCCGCCGACTCAGGTCTCCTTGTTCAGTTCAGGATCGATTCACGGCCCACGTGGCATGCTTTTTAAAGGAGTGACCGTGCACACCCTTGTGCATGTGGATGGTGTACTCGCGGGTGACCACATCCTGGAGCGCAGAGCGGGTCTTACGGCGGTGGATGTCGAGGAAGGACTTATCACATTTTTGTGGTATATATTGCAATTATTACTACAGTGTGTAATGCACGGTGCTCTGTGAATCTTAGTCAACAGGGTATATGCTCTTCAAGCGAAGCGACATGTCGTCGTCCACCACGTCAAAAACGATAAATTCGCCATCCTTGTCGAAGTCCGGTACCAGAACCGCACCGCGGATGATGGATCGGACAGGGAATATTCCTGTCTTCGTCCGGGGCTGGGCGTAAACACGATGGAATCGAAGAGACTTGTCTTTCCTGCTGCGGGCTCCACCACGGGCATCCAAGGGAAGAACGAGGGCAAAATGGTGGGCTGCGTCGTCCAGCATGCACGAAAACATGATAGCAGACGAACAAAGATTGGCGTGTCTGTTGTCTTGACGAGGGCAGCATCATAGCGAGGGTGGCCGTGAAATTTCGGGTTGCATCGTAAGTGATCCGCAGTCGATGCCCAGCTGCCTAAAGATTCATAATACACCTTCAGGTATTGAAATGGAACAATCTGTATTTGTGAATTTAGTATGAGTCGCAGTCAGGTAAGAAGTAGTGTACCTTGTCCATTTTATCGAATGAAATTCGCTTTCCATCAGGCAAATTGTATCCGTATGCAGGAAGGAAATCCGAAAGCGCATCCGCAAATCGAATTCGAAAGCGATGAAAGGCGACGTCCTCCGCCATTTCTTCTTCCAACATAGCAAATGTGAGAGGCTTCAGCTTCGAGCCAACGGACACATTCGATGATATTATGGGCTCCAGATCTTCTGGCTCTTCAATGTTTTCTGGCCCATCGAGTTCATCTAATTGCTCCCTGACGTAGAGTGCAACCATACGACGGTGATCATGCTTGATCAGCTGCCAGTGTGTGACAGATATTAATATTCTCTCTCTCACGTGGAAGCTCCAACGCACCTGTGGGGTCACGTCCTTGAAGTTGGTTAACCTATGATAGGTTTGCCACATCGCTCCGTGTTTCGATTCATTTATCTTTGTCCCAAAATTCCGAGAAGCACCTTTTGATTCAATGTCATCGAAGACATGCTGGTGTGAGTGCATCTTTGGAAAATTCCAACTCTTTTCCTCGACATCCTCCTCGCACGCTTCCATGTACTTCTGAGGCAAGGAGAAGGGTCAGTTAGTGACTAATTGGGATGTTTAGAACCATGCCTTCATAATGGAATCGAAACAGAGTAGTTCACGGCGCCCCGCAGCGATAGTCTTGGAAGTATGAACTTGGAGCCCCACATACATATCTAGTTCGAGATAACTTCGGAGAGCCTGTAAAAGGAGCACACCAGGTTTGTCAACAAGTACGTTGTGAGCCACGAAAAGCATCATTTTCGCTATGTCTTGGTGTTTTGAGCCATCGTTGAAGCTAATATTCATAACTGCGTCGAAATGATTCAACCCTCTCCAGCGGGGAATAGCAGAAATTCTAGAAAGACTCAGAGTTGGCACACATTTTGAAAGCGAGTGATTCAGAATTCAGCCTCACTGATTATCTATCTTGGCTCGCGCTCCACGCCCGAGAGCAGTAACACGAAGCTTGATCTGAGCCCATATGTGGTCGCTCCACAAACCACCGTGGTACGCGTGGAGCCGGTCAAATGATAGTGCCTGATGCGGATCGGTATTCTTAATTTTCCAGAATACATTCTAAAGCATTTGAATTAGCTGAGGACAATCAATAATTGGACGACTTACTTCCACATCACGCAGCGCATGATCTTTTAGCAATTTCTCTCGTTCACCTGCAGTTTCACAGTCTCGGGCTTCCTCCAGAATTTGTTTTGATTCTAGTCCTGTACGGACTGGGTGCGTGGTAGCCAGATCCGACTGCTCATTCCACGGGACGAAACAGATTGGACAAGGGTAGAGGCTTTGTAAACCCCGAATTAACGCCATAACACAACTAATCAAAGGAATCAGAATGCGGTATAACCAGAATATATGAACACCTTTACGCTTCTTCGTAGTCTGATGCCAAGATGAGAATTATGGGCCAGAGCCAACGAGGTACTTTATCGCCACACTGGGTCCAATGTCCCACCTTCGCCGGATCTACGAGTGATTCCAGCAGCTTGAAAAAGGCGCTATGCCACACAACATTTTTGAAATTGGCGAACGCCGGCTTATTATTTTCCTTTGTATCCTCTTTAACCTGGTTTACATCTCATTAAAGATATGAATAGGAGGATAGCGATCCAACACTTACAATGGGCTGGTGACCTACAACTTGACTGCTGCCAATTTGCACACCGTGCCTGATCGAGATTGGCAGATTTAAGACCGTTGCGATCACTGCATACCCTTTTTCCGTGCCGAAAGTCGATAATTTGGACTTGTCTGCATACACAGCAATGCAAACCGGTTTCGCTGCTGGGTTATTAGGCAACCTGGACTGCAGATAAAGTTAAAAATGGAAATGGAAGCAGACGTATAGAGGAGCACGTACCTGAGCCTCCCAAAATGCATCTGCAGTCCAAGGCTCGTGATAAAACCGGACAAAGGCATCTTCATCGAACCGATATGCCTTTTCCGCATCCCATACAAATGAGGAGGCTAAGCGAGGATCTTGGACGAGACTCAAAACCCAGTCCCACAGTGGACGAGTGTAAGTATTGTATGTTTTTTCCTCGCCTTTGTACGGAACGGTGATTTCGTCTGTCACAAACTGAAAATAGCAGCATTGAATAGCTACATATAGACAAACAGAGTTAGCTCACCTCGGTGCATTTGTGGGATGCCAAGTCCCACAGTTCGTTGAGTTCAGCGTGGTTCCTGATGGTGAATTTCTTGATGTTTTCTCCACAACGTCGAATGAGGGAGATTAGTGTTTCGGTTAAATCATTGTTCAACATAGCAAGTTCGCAGAATTCTGCGACTTCAAAGTCAAGCCTAGTCCTGAACGGCCTCCAGGGTTCTTTATCAACGACACGGCGAACAGTGATATCTGAAGTTAAATAATCATTGAATGATTGGAATGTTGGCGAGCGTTTGCTATGGGGATGAAATATGCGTTTTATTTCCTGCGCGTCGTCAGGTTGAAGGGGTGAGTGTGCGTGCTCATCCCCGGTGTGGTCGGCCCCAGGATTGAAGTCTTCCGGAGAATCTAAATCTGACATATCTGCATCATTTGAGTGTCGATACGAAGTAATATCAATTCCAGTTACCAGGAGTAAAATTTGCCACGGGGATCTCGATTCGAAGGTTTGAGGGTCCAGTAACAGGTGCAACGTTTGTTGAATACACCATGCATAAATCATACGAGAAGTACAGCGGTGGTAATACCTCGTCGTTTTGGATCCGTAATCCGTGCATACGCAGCTTCACCTAAAATAAATGTTGAGAGCAAGCCTTGAGGTTTGGAAGAGGTCTTACGTCTCTGAGCATTCAATTTTGCTGCGACATGGCAGTTGTTTTCTTGTTTTTTGCAGGCTGCCTCGTGTGTGCCATGTCCTCTGGGCTTAAAATATTGTTCGCAATATTGACATTGCTTCTTGCCTTCAGATGGTGCCATTGCTAGCCAGGGCTGGGGGACAAGACTCAGATGGGGGGTGAGAAGAGCGTGCGATAAGTGACCACGTGACCGTGACGATTCTCATCTTCCTCTCATCCTCCGTGTTTTGCCGTGCCTCGACACTGTACAAGGTCGGGGTAAGGGAATGCGCGCGTGGATTGCCTTCTTCTCTCAGCCTTTCAGCCTTCTTCTCCCAGTCTACCTCATTTCCAAATTCCTCCTGGGTCTTGATTCTCGAACTCCAGAGTGGACGTCTAGTACGATACAACCCTGAACTCTCTTACTGGTATGCGCACTTGTGGTTACCAGTGAAGACTCCTGTATTCACACTGGGATCTATAAGTTGCCAACATGGCAAGCCACGAATCCAAAAATCTCGGTGTCACGGCTCGCCTCACAAGCCACGTCGTGCCGTTACGGTTCCCACTTGACAGACTAATTTTTGTATGGTGAGATGGCTCCTGAGTCATTAATGCAATGCCTGATAGGCAATTCCCCCAGAAGCTCCATATCCGCGAACTATTCATCCGACTTGCCGCTATCGACGCCGAGAGACTGCCCTCTCCGCTCTCAGCCTCGCGCTCATGCGCTATTTCGCAACCTTGACGCCGTCCCGTAGGCCTAACCTCCACGCTGCTGCCGCAATCTGCTCATGCGCTCCGCGTACGCATTCGACCCCGAGTCCTCCACCTCCACCACCCCACACGCATCCACATCCACCACAGGCACTTTCAACGCGAACCCCAGGTCCGCATACGTCCGGCCTAGTGCGCCCGCCCTCCCCCCGCCGCTGCGCAACCCGCACCGTAGCGGCTTGAGGGCGGCGTCAGACAACCGCATGGTGTACGTGCTTGCGTTCGAGGACGACGGGCATGCGCACGACGTGACGTGGCGGTATGTACGGCACTGCGCCGCGCACGTCGTCAAGATGCAGGGCGGGCAGAAGCCACGAAGGACGTGTGGTGGGCGCGCGTGGTGAAGAGCGTGGCACGGCCGTATCGGCTGGTGAGTCCTATCGCATCCTCATCATCTTTGTAATGCTGACGCACAGGCATGGCGCAGCACCGAGACGACGTTGAGGATGCGGAGCTGGAGGTCGCAGGGCTGATGGAGGGCATGCCCACATCGATGGGCGGATTCAAGGACCACCCCATGTACGCGCGCTTCCCTTCCGCATGCTCACCGCTGACGCACGCGCAGGTACGTGCTGGAGCGGCATTTGACACAGGCGCAGACGTTACACCCGCCGCCGCCGCATACGCGTGAGCTCGGCCAGTTCAAACGGCCTGCCAGTCTACCCGCACAGCGCCGTCGTGGAGCTCAAGATGCTTCGATGGCGTGGGTCAACCGCCGCCCCACAGCCCCGCGCAACCCTCGTCCACAAATACGATGACGCCCGCAGCGTGGTCGGCGCGCACCGCGAGCTCCCCGCGCTGCGCAGAGCCCGCCTTCCTCAACGCCGATGAGTACCACTCCCCGCTCGCGTCCTACTCCGATTTCAACGACGGCGGCGACCCCGCGGTCAAGATCGAAGAGGTCCACCACCACCTCCTCCCACACGGCGCACCGTCCTACATGCACCACCCCATGCGCCAGCACGCGCACCACGCGCACCACGCGCCGCACCACCAACAGCACGCTCACGCCCACCACTAACAGCAGCAGTTCTGCCGCCCACGCCAGCAGATGCACCCCATGGGCTTCGTCAGCGGCGGTGGCGGCGCGCACCCAGGCGCGTCCCTCCCCGTGCAGCGCATGGACGACGCCGCGAGCAAGGAGACACAGTAGCTGCACCACCGGTGCTTCAACTGCCACACGACGGAGCCGCCGAGCAGGCGAAGGAGCACGCTCAACCTCGGCAAGATCATGTGCAACAAGTACGGGCTGTACGAGCGCACGCATCTGCGCGCGCGGCCGCTACGCTTTGACGAACTGCGCGCAATGACAAGGCGCACAAGGGGGCGCCGGTGCCGGTGGGGCAGGGAAGAAAGGCGGCGTGGGGGGGGGGAGAAGGGGGGCAAGTTGGCGCCAGAGTACGGTGCGACGCTGGGCCTGGTGCGCAGGAGCAGCGTGAGCAGCACGGGGAGCAGCGCGCAAAGCGGGAGTGGCGCGAGCGATTAGGATGATTCCAGTTTGTCTTTTCCCTAAATTGTTCTTCCTCTACAAATAACTTACACGCCTTAGCAGTATCCATGACTCCAACGGCTCCACGCTGCCAACGAGCAGCGCCTCCTCATCGTCCGCCGCGAACTCGCCACACAGCTCGCCCTTCTCGTGCGCGCCGTCCTTGCACGGCGACGAGCAGGACTCGCGCTCACCCCCGCACCACTCCTCCCTCTCCCCTCGTCACGGTACATCCCTCCTCGGCGTCCGCCTCCCGCACGCGCCCGACATCCCCAGCCTCTCGCCCCGCCCCTCCTCCTCGCACTCGCACTCGCACTCGCACTCGCACTTGCTCCTCGTCGAGCATCTCATCTTAGTATTATAATACGGAGCCGCTCTAGCTCTCATAGACAATTGCAATATACAGACACATGTACCCACTCTGCGCAAGATGGATTGTGCGTAATAAATTCCGCATAGGTTTTAAATCAATGAAAGAGAATTCCGTGCCATGTTTCCGTCCCGCTCACCGCACAATCTAAGATCCGGAAAAGGATAATTTCCGTTTTAGGTGAGTTATATATATCATATCTGGTCTGACCCTGCCGATCTCTGTGAATATTATTTACGTCAAGCGGGCCCCTGCACACTTAGACTCTGACGAAGACGACGATCATCTCGCTCTTTCTCTTCGCCACAATACCCTCTGCCAACGATTCTGCCTCCGACTTCGAGGACGACAATGACGAGGAGCAGCAGTACATCAGGTTTTTAACAACTTACTTGTTGGGTCTTGTACAAGCTTGTAAGGGTAAAACAAGACAACAAGCTGACAAGCCGACAGGCTATGTTCGAAACCCGACAAGTGATTTTTTCTTCTTTTTTTTTTGAAGTGCGCATTATCTTCCAGCACTCATTTCTGTGGTCTTTTTTTTTTGGAACAAGAGAAACAAGTACACAAGAGCACAAGTTTTTTGTCATTTTGCTGATGTATTTGAGGCTGCCGGCGGTGGACGCAACCAAGGCCGACGTGGAAGAGGTAAGTCATGATCATTATTCCAATGCCTCGGCTGATTCACGGTCACATTGAAGGTGCTCAAGTTATGCCAACTGGCTTTGGGGCATGCACTAGCGGAAAACAGGAAGTTGCGGCAAAATAACAGCAACTTGCTTGCGGTACAGGGCTCGAAAAGACGTGGTCGCGGCTCAAAGGATACCTCGGCCTTTCAGTTGGTGGTCGGCCCTCTGGCGAAGCGGTTCTTCCTCACCCAGGAGACTTGGGTGCGCGTGCATGAGTTTAAAAAAGCCCCGCCTGAGCCCCCGCTCACCATTGAACAACGGTTTGCGAACACAAACAACTACTCCTTCGGTGTCACTGCGGCTCTGCATGCAATCGTCCCTGAAAAACTACGGCCGTATCTGGATGCAGACGAATCCACGGACTTCCCACGAGCGGTGAGTGATTGCCTTCAACTGCATGCCTTTGTTAAATCTGTACATACAGTTCATAGCGGAGCATGGAGCTGCCCGCTCAAGCTTGATAAATACTATTCGCCAAGCCATGCAAACAATCCTGAGCCATGCCGGGCATATAGTGGACAGCAGCTTGCTGCTGGCTGCAGCCGCCGATCGGAGCACTGATCCGATACTTCACAAGCTCCTCTGCTTTCCCTCGGACAAAAAACCGACCCTGTTCGCACCGCTCCTCTTCCCAGGTGAGACAAAAAACATGCAATTCATCTTTACAAGTGATATAATCCTCTTGGTGAGTCTCCACAACTGCATATATGGCGAATCCACTGACTTCATTGACATCAGACACATCGTGTTATGATTCATGGGCCCTCTAGTCTTGTCAAGGACTCTAAACCAGACCCGAAGGCAAACGGCAGTAAGTACCATATCATTGAGGCAAATGAGCATTCAATATCCCTTGCTGCAGTTCTTGTAAGTCGCGGACGTGCACAATTATTTTATATTCTAAATCTGTCCCAGGCCCGATTCGTGCTCTCTGCCGATAAACAGTTCGCCCCTACCGGCACAATTTCCAAAGTCTCCTGGGAGGGTGACTACAGAACCTATCGCCAACTCCTTGCCACCAATCGTCAGACACGCGCCACCGAGAATATTTTTAGAACCTTCAAGAAAATTGTATTTGCTGGGGTATCGACTACGACAGCAACCGGCAACGACGACGTTGACGGCGAGGATCTTGCTGACGACATCAATGCTGCGATGCGCGCCCTCGCTTTGGGTGAAGATGACCAAGCTCCCGACGAACACAGCGCAGCACCGTTGCGAGGTAACGACGAACAGTCCGATGACCCCGTCATTGATCATGATCAGACAGACAAAGTCAGTGCCTTGCTTTATTTTGGGATCATTAACTAACATCGCCGCGTTAGGTGCCCTCTGTGGGTCCCAGCCGTCCACGCCGCAACCGAGTGCGCTTTGAGGATGGCCCTCCCGAAATGCAAGAGCTTGATCCAGATTCTGTGGAAGAGCAGCCGCAGCAGCCGGAGCCGCCGGTCAGGAAGCGCAATACTATATCTTTGGCAGGCCAGCCTGCCCCCAAGGCCTGTTCCCACGCCCTGGCCACTCCGAGCCACTGCGTGCCGCCGCTGCTGCCGCACGTCGGGGGCAGCACCGCCACGCTGCGGACATCCCCGCACGAGGGCGGCGCACAGCCTTAGTCAGCAAACACTCGGCGGGCGTTTTTTTGGGAAAAAGCTTCCAAAAGCGTCTTTGGGCGCCGTGGGCAGGTTTTGCGCGATTTTTTTTTCGGGACCAGAAAAATATTCTGCCACTTTGAGCCACTTCATGCCACGGCTCCAGGTCGGAACGGCGGCTGCTCAGAGGTCCCACGGAGGCCCCTGCACAGGGGCGGCCCCCAGCCTTCATCAGCAAACACGCTGCAGACCTCCTTCTGATTATAATTTTTTTTCTCTGGGAAAAAAAAAAAAAAAAAACCTCAGCCGCTTTTTATGCATACCAGAGCTTAGGCTTATCTCCCTTTCTTTTTCTTTTTCCGTTTCCTTTTTATATTTTTATATTTTATATCTTATATGGGTTTCTATTTAAGTTAAAGGCAGCAAGCATCTTGAGGTGGAGGCAAAAAATCGGGAGTAGAGTCAACCAGTAAATTGTGCCACCACGGATATTTGACACACACATGTTGTGGAAGAAAATTCAGTGTTCTACCTAAGGCTCAAGGGTTAGGGTCAGGGATGGGAATAAAATGCACTTAACTTAAGGGGCTTAACAAGTGGTCCAGATTTCTTAATCAAGGGGTAATGATGGCATCATCATATTTCAGGGCTGTCCAATTTTTGACGTTGTTACAAGTCCCCAATTCATTTATTAAAAATTTCTCAGGTTCTTTTGGAATCAGATTTTTCGGCTGAGTGAAATTGTGGTGAGGGGACGGCTGCTCATGTGGTGAGGGGGGAGGAAAATGAATGCCGAGGTGCCACACCTTGGTCATTTTGACCCCCAACAGATCCCCATGGGCAAATACTGCTCAACTATTTTCTCTCACCAAATCTATACAAATCCAACTTAAACGAAAACACCCCCAGAGAAAGAACAAGTCACTTTTGGAACCTTGTTTTCCAAAGCAACACTGCAGTCTCCCTCACAGCACCTTTGTTGTTGCAGGCATACATCTAGAGAATCGGCAGTAAGTTGTGACGTAATTCTGAAAGGGCGTGAGCTGAAGTTGGTTGTGTTGCAAGGTGTCGTGTTAGCTTGCAAGTGGACCTCAAGAAGAAGGGAACCACCAGTCAGCAGATCGATGTGCATGCACTGCGCCGCAAGTTAGTCCGCAAGCTGCAGCACTTCCACAACCTACAGGCTACATATACGCTGGGGGCACTGCAAGCCCTCGCATGCCGGGCACTTGAGCTGGTTTAGAGACCAGCTAATTTGTCTTTAATCTACACTAAGCACCTTCACCGAGAGTGTCTTTTACAAACATTAGGTTCCTTTACCTTGGCATACAATACCCAAGGGACTCATGATCAATGTTGTAATCAGATCGCCACCCCGTTGGCTCTTTCTTTTTCTATCTGGAATGATCACCTTGGCATAAGATATTGGATCGCCCCCTTATAGTCTTTTGAAACAATCTTCCTTAATCAAGCAGGTCTACTCAACCTTGGTCTACAATATCTGAGCAGCCCTACTGGACATTCAGGATAAATCAATAAAAGCTTACATAGTATAATCTTTTTTGCCAGTAAGTAGCTTTGTTCATCTTGGCATACGATATCCGAGCAACCCTCCTCATTGTCGGTAATACTTCTGCTACATGTACCTATTCATTTAGTTACATCCATATGAGCACCTGTGCCTACGTAGAACACTTGGTCTACTAGCTACCCTTACTCTTGTGCATGTCTCTCACTATGTACCCACATTTACCTTCTTCTGAAACTACCTACAAATCCTACCAATCCCTGATTTGCACACCCCCAGCCCCTTTCCTACTAGAAGTGAGATCACCTCATTCTAGCAAACTCTTTGATACAGTACATTTCGAACCAATAGAGAATCGCTCGAATAACGTCACTTCCAGCACATCTCGAGTAAACAAACTTCCCCTGGTTCAGATTTCCGATTATGTTCATCACCCAGGCCATCAACTTGCTCTGATGGGTCAGCCATAGCTGCCAGTTCTCGTACCAGACACTATTGTACATAGTGCAGCAACTTGGCGCCGACGGGTCAATATATCGGTCGGATGGCGAGCTATATCTTCTTGCTAAGCAAGTGCAGGTCTGCAGTGAGTTCTGGCAAGTGCTCACCGGGAACTTCAAGGCACCCAGTCGTTCATCCTCCCTACACAAGCCACTACTGGCCGAAGTACCACTGCTGCCGCAAGACGAGCTGATGCTGGACATCCCAGCATCCACCCTAGCCTACCTTGGGACGGCCGATGTCGGCCAGACACACGTGTGGCTCACAGAATGCGAGGTCACTGGCACCAGCCCCATGTCAGGTATCGTAGCATTACTATCTGGCACGATGCGGGGACGACTGCTGCAGCAGCGGCGGCGGCGGGAGGTGCGGCGGCGGGCGCGGAAGACAGTAGTGGCGGGGACGAGGGCGGAGGTGGGGGCGGCATGGGGGGTGATGAAAACACTGAGGAGCAGGAGATGAACGCGCTGTGGAAGCGCAAGGACAGGAGCAGGTGGTCGGAAGAACTAAAAAAAGCGCATGCAGCGTTTAAGCGAGGGAAGGGATGGGGCTTGGCATGGGCAAGCTGCGTCGGCCGATACCTGGACTTTGAGGCGGCGTGTGACTATAAGGATGCAGGGACGCTGATAAGCTTGAAGGAGCGTCCTAAGGCCGTGAAGGACTGGTTAGCGAGGGCCAGACATTGGCATGTGGTGCAGGAGCTGGGAACGCTGGGAACGCAGGGCGATGAGGGGTCGTTTATTGATCAGTGGTGGAGATGGTGGAGGATGCTGCAGCCGGAGGACTGAGAGATGTTTGGGGGGATGCTGACGAGTCCGGAGTCGGCGGAGTGGGGAGCAATGGCAAAGTTGTGTGGGCGGAACGGGTTATTGCAGGTGATGGCAACACTGTTGTGGTGGGGCGAGGCAGAAGGGACGAATGACCGGAGTGATTGGGCCATCGCTGTGGCGGATGTGAGTTGGGTTCTGGGGCAACTGCTCGAGTTTGTGGGTGCCGAAAAGTACGTGGCCGCAGAGCTTTCAGTGATGTCAGACACTGAGGAATGAGTAGGACCGCCGGGAAGAAGGGTAAGAAGGTTTCGAAGAAAAGGAGCCGTGAAGCTGACGACACGGAGGAAGAAAGGTGAGACAGGGAATTTCATATGAAGGTACAGGGACAGCGCACAATTCTAGATCAAGTAAGAAAAGACGGGGGAAGCAGAGTACAGATAATGAGCTACGGCGAGGACGGTCTGGTGGAAGGTGTGTGAGAGATTTGGTGTTTTGAGGAAGACATGTACTTACAAGTGCTGAAGGGCGACTGACCCAGAAGATGGGGAGACGAGGCCGCGGCCGAAACCGAGGGCGAAGGTGAGGGCGGTGCGGACTGAAAAGAAGGAGATCCAGTAGTATGGGTAGAAAGGAAGGGCTCGACTCTGCGCAGGCGGAGTCGAGCCCAGCAAGTAATGACTGTTTGGTGACTTGATGAGAGATGGACTTGATTTAATGCTAGCGCACGTGGCAGCGGCGATCAGGCCGGAAGGCCGGAGGCTCTATTGATGCGCACAAGTTTGGAACTGGAGGGTGCGAGCGAACATTCAAAGCAATATGCGCTATAAAAAACAAAGGGCCGGCGGAGTTGCTGGCGGGGAAAAAACGGCAAATTGATCGCCACAAAAACCGAGCTGGCTGATGGAAATGCGGCGGGCCAAATATCGAGGAACAGTGGAATGCGGAGAGGGGTTGGAGGGGAGGGACTTTACGGAAAGCCTGACTATTTTGATGGGACTAGCAGTTTCTATTGCATTATTGTATATTTTATTATTAAGTGAACGGCGGGTTTGATGGGAACGGCGGTATTGATGCGGGGGGCGGGGCGGCTTTGGCTCATGGTATTGATGCAGAGGGCGGAGTATTATGGATACCTGCATGCCAAAAGGGAAGGCAGGGCGGGCGGCATTTGATGGAGGGGGCGGGATTGATGCGAAGGGCGGGATTGATGCGAAGGGCAGGAGGGGCGGGGACGGAAGGGGCGGGGGCGCTGATTAGGACAGTATTTGATGCAGAGGGCGGCATTTTGATGGAATGACGACAATTTTGATGCGAGGCGGGATTTTATGCGGAGGGCGGTCTTTTTGATGGGAAGCGCAGGAGCATCGGTATTTGATGTGGAGGTTGATATTTGATGGCAACTGATGCGGAGGCATTTATAGCCGATGAATAAATCGAGAAGATTTAAATACTATTTTTTAATTGAAAAAACCCCAATTTTTTCTCCCCGCAATCAATGCGGTCCAATTCACAGTGGCATTGCATTGTATCTATAGCTGACTGAGCAGTTAGATACTGCCCACAATGTAATGTGCTCCACTGCAACTGCTGGGCACATTGCAATAATGTTACCACCTCTACATAATATACCAAGTTCTTGCAGTCAGTCCAAATTTCGAATTTCTTCTGGCTGCCTTGTAAAAAGGGTCGCCATTTGTACATGGCCCACATTATTGCCAACATCTCCTTGTCGTGGATGTCGTAGTTTCACTCCGTATCGTTGAGGGATTTTGATAAAAAATGCGATAGGAACCCAAACCCCGTCCTGTTCCTGTGACAACACTGTGCCCGTGGCGAAGTCAGACACGTCCGCTTCCACCTGCCATTCCCCATCATCGGTGGGGAAGTGCAGGACCGGTTCCTGAGTCACCAAATCTATCAACTTTTGGAAAGCCCGCTCCTCCTCCTCTTCCCAGTGCCACCTGGTATCCTTGTGGGTTAGCCATGTCAACGGCTTCGCGTACTTGCCGAAATCTTTAATAAAGTGCCGTTAGAAATTTAAGAACCTGAGGAAGCTTTGCACATCCTTAACCATCTGTGGGGTTGCCCATTCCCGCACTCCCGCCACCTTAATTGGATCCATCCGTATTTTGCCGTTGCCAACGATGACCCCCAGATATTCCACTTCTTCCTTCTCGAACTCGCACTTCTTGGGTTTCAGATAGAGATCGTTATCCTGCAGAATCTGTAACACTTCAAGGACTGTCTTTCTATGCTCCTCACGCATCTCTGAATAGATGAGAATGTCGTCCAGATAAACGATGACCCATCCCTCGGTGATTTGTCTTTGAAAGATTTCGTTCATCATGGATTGAAACGTGGCTGGGGAGTTCATCAGACTGAAGAACATGACCAAAGGTTCCCATAATCCTCGATTCGTGATGAACACCACCTTCTCCTCGTCCCCTTCCTTGATGCGAATGTTATTATACCCCCACCGGATGTCAAGCTTCATGAAATACTTTGCATGGCGCAACATATGCATGATTTCCAAAATGAGCAGGATTGGATACCAATTCTTCATGGTGATCGAATTTAGCTTCCGGTGATCCTGGACTGGTCGTAGTTTCCCGTCCTTTTTCTTCATGAAGAAGAATGGCGATGCGAAGGGTGATTGCGAGGGTCTTATCTGACCAGTCGCTAAATGCTCCTTGATAAATGCATCCAATTCCTTCTGCTCTGGGACAGATAGAGGAATGCTTCGACCCCGCACTGGTTCGGAGCCCAGTTGTAGCTCTATATTGTGGTCCCACTTTTTCCGAGCGGGAAGTTTGTTGAAATCCCGCTTCTCAAAGACCTCTTTATAATCCTGCAAATAGTGTTCCAGGACCAGATCCTCAAGTTGCTGTTCCCCTTTCGCTTTGTGTGCAGCCGTGTCACAGTCAAGACTCAATCTCGTCCACTCTCGGTAAGATGAGAGGGATTGGGTAGTGAGATGTGTAGAGCTCGAAAGATGATGGAATAAAAGGTTAACTACTACAAGCAAAACACTACTCTACTTATACTAAACGGTTGTAACCGTGTGAACTCTGTACATATGGAATCCTGTATGTAAACGTCCCGTAGCCTCATGTCCGAATGTTCTTCAATGTTCTACGAGGATAAATATATCCGTGATGTCATGCCTCGCCTTAACCAGCCATCTCCCAGTCCTCTCGGCTTATCCCGACATCGTTGTCGTCATCGATATATATAGTTTGGGCGCTTATGATCTTGGGCGTCAAGATAGGGGATGTCGGCGTTGTCTCGATTAGATTAGATTTGGCATCGAATCGTGACAAGCCGTGGCCAGTCGAGTGGCCACACTTCCCATTGCCCTGAGATCTTCCGCATCCCATCCTGGTAACGCCTCCTCGGCGTAAATCTTCGTGACAAAGATGTGAACTTCAGGGTTCACTCCTTCCGCGTCTTCTTCCTCCCATTCCTTCCATAGCCATTCCCTTTTACACTCCACTGGGCAGCGCGTAAATTTCAAACTCCCTTCCTTACAGTTAATGTCAGGATTATGTTGTTGCAACCAATTGAACCCGATGATGACCTCGCTCTTGCCCATGTCGGTGATGGCAAACAGGAACACTTTGGTATGGTCTTGTACTCGGAGTCGCAGACAGGTGATGCGAATAATTTGCCCTCCTTTGTTCAGGGTTCCATCCGCGTTATAGACCGGTACTGCCAACAGAAGAGGTTCCGTTTCTATCCCGTGTTCGTCCACGAATTGTGAACTGATAAACCCGTTGGCGGCCCTGCTATCAATCAGGCCAGCAACGGCAAATCCCTGCAAACTGGAGAGTTCCTCTAGTGCAACGGGAATCATCATAGAATTTCCCCCTGCTCGCACTGTTCGAATAAACCACAGGTTCTCCTGCAGGCTTTCCAAGATATCCCACGCTTCAGGTTTATACATCACTATTAACCCTGCTGCCAGCTCTTCTGTTACTTCGCTCCATCATGCGGGGTACATCCATTCTGTTAAAACCCGTACGGCACTTGCGGGTTTAGCCTCCATCTTGGCTAGGGTGCGTAATGCACTACCCAGTGACAGTTTGCACCATCCCGCTTTCTGCTGCTGGGGCTTGGGTATTTTTCTTCTCTGTCGGGAATTTGGGGTTTTGGCCCTCTCACTCCCACTTTCTGTTGCGCTTTCTTCTGTTTCGCTCGCTTCTTCTCCTTCCATGTTCAAAACGTCAAATTAATTGGAAGCAGGTACACGAGGGACAGATCTAGGGTTTGATCGGGAGGATGCAACTTTCACCCCTGATTGTTGGAAAAATCCTGCTCGTCCTGCTTGGCCACAGCGTCCATAAAGACCACTTGGAATTGCGGGTTCTTGGCCAGGTAGACGGCCTTCTTTCCCACAGCCAAAGCACACAGGCTTGTTCCTGTTGGCAGTGGGTTGACTGGTGGCCCTATCAATGTCCATTGGAACTGGTGCCATAGAAGGACCCGCAGTCACAGGAGCACTAGTCACCTGTCCTTCTCCCGTAGTAACACCCACTGAAGGGGCCTGGATAGCAGGCACCATTTTTGAGAAGTCAGGTTTCTTGCTGAATCCCACATTCTGGTTAGGGGCCCCAAACCCGCCGGTAAACCCCGTGGGTCTATTTGAGCATTTGGCAATTCTCATTGATGCATTAACCGTGGCGTAGGTGTGGTGCATCCCATCGTGTTTGATAGCGGCGCTCTTCCATCCCGCGTAGTCTATAGGCAGTGCGGGCTGCACATAAATGGCTTGGAGGACACTCTGATCAAGGCCCTTCTTGACTTGGCGAATAAGGGACAGCGTGTCAAGTCCCGCCACTTGATTAAGGGTGTCGAGGACGTGAAAAACATGGTCACGGTAGCTTTGCCCTGGTATAAGGCCTCAATCTTGGCCTATGCAATCTCCACTTGGGCTCCTCCCTTGAAGTCAGAAATAACCGCTTCCTTAAAGCTCTCCCAGGTGGTATAGCATCCTTCCCAGCTTCCTTTCTGCAGGGCCAGGACAACATTGTTGGCCCACATGGCCATGCCTCCCTCTTTCATGTAAGAAAGGCAGTATGTAATCTTGGCTTGCTCCGAGTTGTATGCAGAGTTTCCTTGGAAATTCAACCAGCAGTCCACGAGTAACTGGTCCACCTTCTCGGCGTCGCCTTTAAAAACGAGCGGGGCTGCAACACAGGGTTGCTTGGTAGTGATGTGCACTGTTCCCGACCCCGTCCCCGCTGTAACCGTCTGCGGGTTATTGCGGGCTTCCTCGCGAGCTCCACGCAAATCTTCAGTAGCCTTGGCTAATGCTTCCAGGGTCACCACGACAGTGGAATCCTGTATGGCCCGTTCCCCGCTAAGGCGCTCGAACACCATGGTCATCTCCTGGACCCAGCCGCTCATTCCTGCAAGGGTTTCTGCCACCCCCCAAGACTCTCTCTTCCAAATTACTCCCTCCACTCTGAATACCTCGCAGGGCTTGTTCGTTACTCTCTTCCACATCGAGGAGTTTAAGGAACAAGTATTCATTCTGTTGTTGTGGGGTGTAAGTCCCAAACTCTTCTGCAGAGATGGGGTTCGTGCGTGACATCATTCAGTCGAGTAGTCAGTTAATAGTTGATACTATCCTTCTGTCAGCACAGCGGCTCGCGGGATATGGTGTGGAGCGACGAGGTGACTGAACAACAGTAGATAAGGCGTCAATACACAGCACTGAGCAGCTGGAGAGTAGAAAAGGATAGTATAAAGTAATCTACTATGCCATAGGGAACTTTATACTATCTACGCTAACTACGGTATCAAGTCAATAATATAAACCCCTATCTAATATGAAATGCTACTACACATATGGCTAGTTCATTTGGGTACCCAAATGAACCACACATATACATAGCTAGGTTCACGTCACTAATGTGTCAACCAACCAGCTGTCGTTCCCCAATGCGGAGCTGGTTCAGGCAATTATAGATCAGTCTGTCGAGATTGTTACTCGAGGCCGCCCACAAGAGGGTGAACAACGAGACAGCCTCTTTCCGATCTGCGTCGCTGGCACCTTAGTTGATCAAGAAATCAGTCGGCTTGGGATGGAGCGAGATGCGCAATGCCAGTCCTGCTTCGATCGCTACTGATACAAGCCTGCTCATTCAGATGGCACGACTTTGCGTCGGCTGTAGCTGAAAATGATTCCCGCCTTCCTGGTCCGTCGGAATATGGGCCCATTATTATTGGGCTGATGGGAGCCAATCTTCTCGTTTCATCCATCTTAGCCATGTTGGGCGTATTGACTATTTGTGTCAAGAGGAACAATTGGGCGAAGCCATATGTCTTGCCTCGGCTCTTACAATTTACAGTATAGTAATTACTTATGTCGATTTACAAATTTACAAATATGGTACCTATTCGACCACTTCAGCTGGTAGGATAATCCTATTCTACTGTCGGGAGAGCCATATGATTATCCTATACTACACAACTACTAACTACTAACTATTCCAATGATCCAACATATCCTATCTTTGAGATGAAGCGAGCAAGGAGGGTAAGATAGGATAGAATCAATCTATCTTATCGGGCTGATTGAGCGGGCTTACAAGAAGAGAGATTAGATAGGATAGGATAACTCATCTTTGGTTGAGTCTGGGCAATCCTAAATCCAAAATTGTGACATCAAGAATGATACTCAAACGGAAGCCGAATCAGACCCACAGTGGTTGGGATGCGATAGGATAGGATATACTCTAATGCAGTGCATCTCTGGCGGAAAATTGAAAGACAATGTCATTGGACAGTAGCAAGGGAGGTAGGGCAAACACACGGTGATGCCTATCTGGGATCGTTTGGTGGTACTGCGGTCAGACTTGAGGCGGGCAGTGGCACCATGTATTGTGCCACTGTACGGCACGAGTCATCAGTGCTTCGAGACTTTTGATTGATGCTATGGCTTGCAGTCCATGCAGAGTAGGAACACTAGATGGAGGAGGAGGAAGATGGTGCAAAGAGAGGCCAGGGGGTGTAGAGACGAAGTGTGCATGTGGTGGTCGAGATGAAAGCATTGTTTGGTTGTGTCACAGACCATCACATCAGTTAGCAACAATTGTGCTTGGGGCAGCCCGATACGGCCCGTCATCCGCGCTTTCCCACGCATTTCATTTTCATTTTGGTACTGCAAGTAGCGAGTTATAAATCCCATCCTATCCTATCCAGTTGATGTATTTTTTCAGAACCAATTGGCCATTAAGATTTCGTTGAGATTCGCCAGCTAGAAATCCTATCCTATCCTATCCTATCCTATCCTATCCTATCCATTTTATTTTTCAGACACCACTGATGTTGTGTGAATTTGTTGATATATCCTATCCACCCGTTTGATTTTTTTTCTTGAGAACACCCTACTATTTATTGTGTAGGATAACCCAGTCGTTGAGATTCACTGGTTAAAAAATCCTACTCGATCCTATCTCAGATGTCGATGGATTCAAACTAATGCCTCAAGAAGGGACCAGTGATTTCAATAATGCTTAACATTGATTTAGTTAAATTGGTGGTTCAACAATCCTATCCTACTTCCCAAACAACATATTACACAACGGTCAGTAAGTAAATAGTCCTGTTAAAGGTCAACCATTGAACAACACGAGGAGCAATCAGAGTCTACCTTCCCAGCCTTCCCGAGGTGTTATACCCGATGGACATCCGACTGTCCAGAACCACATTTTTTTTTTTTGGACTAGCAGTTTCCCGTGACTTCGCCACGGATAATTCAACATAATTTGCGGCCTGATTTGATATAAAAACACCGCTTGTCGCCAACCTCCTCGCGGCCTCGTGCACAGGTCACAATCTGCCTTCGTGATCACCCAAAATTTTGTGTTACCTCTAAAAAATTACATTAAATTCATCTTTCTGAGGTTTCATGAGCACAGCTTCAACCTACAATCTTCATCCAAAAGTCCACCTTCATCTCTACCCTCATGAATCATCTCACCCGTCTTCCCGGGTTATCCTGTTCCACAATTGTTCTATTGTTTGAAATTCAAGCTGTCTCACTCTGCTCATGGCAAAATTCCGCTCTACTTCCCATGAATATATATATATATATATATTCATGTAGATTCACCCGCCTGTATGCTTCCCAGGTAAGCAGATGTGGCTCTCATTGTGAGGCTGCGAATCTTCCATATTATTTATTTTACTTATCCTTTGTGCTCAGGATCCTCTTTTTGAATTGCCCATGCCAGCCCTCTTCCATGTTACCCAGTTTCTCTTGTTCAAGAATCACCTTGATCGGGGTTTTCGGCTCCCGGAGTTCTTCGACCGTAATTCTCGGCAACAGCGGAATTTTACCATGAGCAGAGGGAGACAGCTTTGAATAAATATTGGGTTTACATGGATGGTTGCTCTGTTTTGATTCATGAAACGGCATCATCACATCGCGGTGGAGCTGGATGCAAGAATTCAACATTGCGGCAAATTGCTGAGCACACCTTTATCTATACAGATTTCTCCGACCCCCACCCTCATTTGCATCTGTGTTTACCTTCATCCCATCATGGATTCAATGTCGCCACAGTGTTCAAAGGCAAGATTGACATTCAACATCACAGTGGAGCTGGAAGCAAGAGTTCAACATCGGGGCAAACCGACAGCCGGAGTTCAAGCGGATGAACCCGGGTGCTCCACCCGGTTCCGCCTTGTCATTTGTCTAAGACATCCACGCCTTTTCTTATATTGATTAGGATCGAGAAAATATAGGATAGGATTGTGAGTAATTCAATACTACCAGTGTCATTTGATTGTTGACTGAGTTGGATTATGAACAGTTGAGCACACATCCTAACTCAATCCCAACCCAATCCGATGTTCAGGCCGATTTAGATAGGATTCCACGAATCCTACTCCTTAAACTCACAGGTGGAAAAAAATTGATTTGAGATGAGATGCGGGAATCCTATCCTATCGCGGTAGGATACAACCATATATTATGCAGACTGGAACTTAGGATAGGATGGGACTACGGTGTTGCTGCTGCACCTATGTGGCCTGAGGTACCAGGGAAGGATTGATCCTAGCTCCCTCCCGAAGGTAGGGTAGGATTCATCCTAATGGCGTCAGCCATTGACCTATTCCGGGTTCCGAAGGTAACCAGGTCTCAGAACACAGACGATGGAAGACAAAGACAAGGTACAATTCATGATATCGATGTTACATGACACGTACCTATTGTTATTTACGGGTCTCGGCTCCAAGTCCGACAGGCCTCAGGCGCGTCGGCATATTTTTGCGCTGCTGAAGGATTTCTCTTGCGCAACGAACGACCGAGTCCTGTTTGCGCATCTGGTGGAGGGTGTACAATTGGAGGCGGAAGAATGGGTAGACGAATAGGAGGCTAAGCAGCAGGCACAATCGGCGCATGTACCATAATTTGTAGAGCGTGGTTAACAACAGAAGAGACAACAGGCAGCTGAGTCAGATGGGGAGCTACGGCAGGCGAAGCTGCTGGTTCAGCTGAAAATACCTCACCCTCCTGGTCCGAATTCGAGTGACTGCTTCCTCAAAGAAGACGTCGCGAGATTTATGGAGCGTCCCGGTCTCCCGATCGAGTAACCGATAGGCTCCTGCACCATGGCATCCAATCAAGCACAACTTTTTGGACTGAAGAGAAAGTTTTCCGTCCGTATGGACGATTGGGATCTTCATGTAAGCCGTGTCCGTATTGGCGGTGGAGGAGATTGGGAAGGCGAATGGATAACGTGGTGTGCCGAGAAAAGGATCGTAAGAGAGGTGACACCGGCCTATACATCTCAGAACAACGGCGCCGCTCACCGAGGAATTCGCACCATCATCGAGTGGACTCGCTGTGCTCTCAGCGATACAGGCTTACCCCACAAATACTAGGCCAAAATTGCGGCAACTATGGTGTAGTTGATGAACTATATCCCTAGTGCACGAGCAGAATGGTGAAAAGCTCACAGCGGATTTGGACTTGAGGTATCAGCTTCAAGGTGATCTTCAATCTGTGGCCGGACGCTCCTGATCTTAGGAAACATAGATGGCGCTTTCGATGATAGAGGTGTGTTCCCGCCACGCCAATGGAGGAGTTTTTGAAGAAAGTCGGCTTGCAATGATTGAAGTGTGAAATTGATGCGCTTTCCGATTGCTCGCTCACATTGTGTAGTTTAAATCACATGTTCCCTTGTAGTCGCTCGTGCATGTCCGCCGAGAATGAAAGTGTTATTCGGAGGACCAGTAACATCATTCAATACCGAAGTACGAGCGAATGTCCACGTCCTCGAACCAATCCGTATAAGCTTCCCAAGAACGCACAATACACTTTCTGCACAGCGAAAGATCGTAATCCCAGGTCTCGAAGCGGACATGTTCGAGATCTATGATGAACAGCCGCGGGGCATACAGATGATCATCGGCTGGGGAGTCTCCCAAGTCGACGTGGAATATGTTCCGAAAGGGGCACCCATCTGTGCCGCAGAAATCCTCGGAGGACGGTTCCGGCGGCTCCTGCAGCAACACATTTCTGTCCATGAGATCGTCTGGACGGACGCCGCTTTGGTACAGTGGATACGACGCCCGGGCAACCGCGTTGAATATTCCTGCCTTGTGTTGAATGCAGGTGGCGTCCCCCGCCGTGCGCATCTTTGCCTGCAGATCTACACCCGGGATGTACTCCAGCAGCACCACATAAACGTGACGCGGGCGCACGCCGGGAATCTCGGCAACGAAGACACCGTGAAAGCGCGGTACCAATGTGCCTTGATGCTTTTTCAAGCGGGTGTAGGCCTCGTGTTCGCTGGCCACGGCGCGTTCGATGATGTGGAAGCGGTCGTGGACGGCGGTGTCGAAATAAAGAGGGTCGTATATTCGCGCCACGAGTGGCGTGTCTGAGCCAGTGGCATTCACCTTCCAGACTTGGGCAGGCCTCTCCTCGCGAGCGCCGGCGGCCAACGGCGTCTCGAGGGAGATCGTGAAAGGAGAGACCTGCGCTTGGTATGGGGTGTCGTTCTCGTAGCACTTCGCGAGCGTAGCTTCAGGTTGCGACATTTCGCGCCGTCCGTTCTCGTCGAGTAGTGTGGACGGCCAGGAACACCTCAGGATCGCGTTCAGATCCAATTGCTGCTCAGCAGCTTTCTCTGGCGTGATTCGGTCCTTGACACGTACCACCTTCAATGGGGGGAGGTCGGGGATCTTGGTCGGCGCGTAGAGTTCAAACGTCGCGCCTAAGCGAGAGGCATCTGGCTTGTAGTAAACGCTTTCGATGGCTGGAATCATCTCTTTAAGCAAACTAGGATCCTCTTGTCAGCGATGAACGAAAAACTGACTTTCAACTTACTGAGGTAGCTGCAGAAGGGTGCTGACGTGGTCTGTTGGTTACCGCGCCCGCTAGAGCGGGCTAAGGAAGAGGCTGTGTTGCTGGTGGCGGTCCCAGTGAGAGTCCGAGATCCGAAAACGTCACAACACACAACACGTGGCCTATGTGACAGTTCTCGCCGTTGTTCCCTCCTTGTTCCCTTTGTGATCTTTTATTGTCTGAGGGTCACCATGGTCACCGCAAAGCAGTTCATAAATGTCGTCCTCCAGCCCAACCCTCACCAGCCGGAACATGCAGCCCACTACTATCAGCGGAAACGATCTTCTGTCCGAAACTCTCCCTGATCTTGAAATTGCTCCCCTTGATCCCGGAAAGAAATTCTTCAAAGTCGGATCCAGCTCTCCCACCACCGACATACAGACGCCACCTGCTGTCTTTATTTCCATTCCCCCCAGCGAGCTCTCCGACTGTTTGAAGGACACGGCCCTGACAAAGATCCTGGCGATCGTTAAACCCTCTGTGCAGGTTGAAGGAAGCCACTTCCTCGCCACAGAGGGTGATGTAGAACGAGCCACCCACCTATACTTCCTCCACGCCATAAATCTCATCATGCAACAATACGTCAGGGAGGCATACGGGAAGAACCTCATCGTGACTTGCTCCTCCCAAGTCACCGCTAAATCCGGCAGGATTGATGTTATGTGGAAGATCGGCGACCAGACAATCCTCATCCTCGAAATCAAGCGGTGGTGAGTGCGATCGAGTTTCCCGCTCATGGTTACATGATAAACGACATAATTCTAGTCATGTTATCGTAATGGATCATTGGTCTCTTGCTATCGTACCACAAGTGGACGCCAAAATAACGAAGCCCGATAAGAAGGTGGCGGCCGATGTCGAAGCGGACATTCTCGGGGCGAAGATGGGCAGCTTGAGCATCAGTGGTCTGATCCACAATGCCTTGCCTCTGGCAAAGCAAGCTACGAAATACTCTTCGACTCACGCCGGCCCCATCGTTCTCCTCTTCGACTGGCAGAAACTGATCATGTTGGACCTGAAACCTGATGCGGCGAAAGCGTCTTGGGACGACGACGACAATCCGGCTCGAATCTTTTTGTCGCAGGAGGGAGACGAATCTTCTGGGACGTGTGAATGGACGCATCGAAAGGTCCTTCTTGCGGCGTTCGTGTTGGCGTTGAAGAAGGCTATGTAAATCCATGTAAGTGCCTCCTACAGAAGCCCACTCGCAGACTAGTTCTGACTGTTCACTTCACAGTCCGAATCGAGCTCGTCCGGTACCTTTGCAACGTATTTGTTTTAATTGCATACTCAGTCCGTCTCGACTTCGACCGCGATACTAGAAACATGTACAATACTCCCTATTGTAACGATCCTTTGAATAGTCATAAATATTTTCGCATTGGACGAGCCCATTTCTCTAGAGTCTCCGGCACTGTTCATTGATTCGTTGTTTCAAACCGAGCAACTTCTGTGGCTGGTAAGCGGTAAAGTCGCGGCGTTCCCGGACACAGAGACTCGGTTTACCGACAGTGTAATCCCACCTCCTCGGCCTGTATTGCAATTTGCAAAAATAATGGCACTTTGGGAAAAGAAAAGAAAAACTTTCGAGAGGGCAGGGCACCCCGCCACGCACGATCGATTTCCATTGATGCGAATTCAGCCATTCCGCGAAGATCTCTTTTATTCCGCGGTCTCTCGAGATTTCTAGAGGCTGAAATTGAGTATATAAATTTATTTCATGCACTACCAGACGTCTTGGAAAGCAGTTAACAATTGTTATCTACTTATGAGTCTGTAAATAAACAATATTTAGAAGTATTTGCCTGATTTGGTGCCTCTCACTCCAGATTGAGGCCAATTTAATCCTTAGGAAAGTCTCAAATTCGTGAAACAGCATCCCTATGCGGTAGCAATCCTAAAACTGTTTTTAACTGCTGGGAATCTTTATATCATGTAATATTCATATTATGTCTTTTTGAATAGCATGCCATGTAGGACTGCCGTAGATTTCCCAAAACATGCCAAAGTACGCGCGCAGACATCACGAATGCATGATATGTGGCTCATAATGTGCTCCCTGTACTGTCAGATAGTCAGAGCAGTATTTATATAAATTGTAGAACAACTGCACATATTGATCGCGCGTGGCGGGGTTCGAACCTGCCTTGCTGAGCGCCCTGCCCTTTTTTTTTTTTTTTTCCAAAGTGCCATATTATTTTTGCAAATTGCAATAAAAACGAAAGCCCGAATAAATTTAACTCGTGACCGGAGATTTCTGCATGGTGAACGTTATACAAGCACCAGTTCATGAGCAGTTTCCAATTTTGGTTACTTTCGGAGCACGCTTACTCAGGCCCCAAGAGGAAATAGATCTTTGAAGCTATTAACAATGGGGGCAAAGAGCAGTATTTGTACGGGAATCAAAACAGTAGGAATCAACATTAAACCGAATACCGATACAACGAACGTGACGATCAGTCATGTTGGATCGCTATATTTTGCAGTCTACTCGAATAGTACATATTCCAACTGTGGCGAGTATGGCTCGACCTTGGAGGGCGACTCAGAGGTGGCGGAGTACTCGCAAGTCGTAGGCGGACATGGGTATGGCCTCACACCATAGGGTGCAAGGACAGTGCTAAGGAATATCGTATTCATTTGGGATCTCAGACAAGAGGGGAGCAACACACGCACTAGATGACCGCCGGTTCCATCCATCGCAAGTAATCATTGAGAAGCCACTGTTGAATAGTGTTGACCCGGCAATCTTGAATGTCGGCCTCGCCTACGATAGCCGAATCCTCGGAGTAAAATACAGCTCTTTCGAGATCAATTATGAACGCGCGCGGGGTATACGCATGTCCGGAAGATTGGGGAAAGTTTGCGTCGAAGGTGAAATCGATGTGAATGAAATGCCGGAATGGACACGTCGCGAAGGTACAGAAGTCTTCGTTGGATGGCGTCCTCGGCAGTTGAATAATCGTGTTGCTGTCTTTCAGGTCGGTCGGGGAGATTCCGAGGCGGAAACATTGATACAGCACACGAGCAGCAGCGTCAATGATGGACGTTTTGTGCTCGGCACAAGCACGCTCTGCGGCTCCGTCTGCCATGAGCTGCCTGACATCACTGCCCTCGATATGTCGTAGGAGAATGACATATACGTGTCGTGGCCGTTCAGGCCCGGGTATTTCAGCCACGAACACGCCGAAGTACTGCGGAGCGAGGTTGCCAGCGAGGGGTTTCAGCCGAGAGTAGCACTCGTTTTCGATGGCCACGGCGCGCTCGATTACTTCGAATCTATCCCGCCACATAATTTTGTAATAGAACGGGTCGTAGATTCGTGCGACTAAAAGATCTGTTGAATCCTCTCGTCTCACTGTCCAGACTTGTACAGGGCGTTCTTCGCGTGCCCCTGTAGCGAGCGGAGTGGCTAGAGTGATGACAGTCGGAAGGGAGTGGGTATCATAGGCAACATCGTGCTCGTAGCACAGCTGCAAGGGATCCGACTCGCGTATCTTCTTCCGTTCTGCCATGGTGATTTTCATCCGTGGCCACCGAGCACTCCAGGTATCAGGATGCAGGATAGGGGGCAAGCCAGGTACAGTCGCAGGCTGATATAGCTTCAGCGTGGTCCCCGGCGCGTAGACTTGTGTGATGTCAAGCATAATGAACGTGGCGGTTGGGATAAGAATCGGGTTTGATGGCCTGATGTCGTCACGGGCTCAGTGTGCCGCGTGACGCCCCTGAGCCCAAGCTTACTTTGCTTCACATTTGGCGTCTTGCTTGCGCCACTCGCCGGCCTTGTTTCATTTCTTGGTTTCTTTTGTTTCAAAGCTCCTTTTTTGGATGATGGGCCGCCCGCTGGACAACGGCAGTTTTGCTGTAAATATAGCTCTGCTTCCGCCAAGCTTCCGCCGACCTTGTTCTCCAGATCTTGTTTCTCTGCGTTACCATTGATGTGAGTGACAACGTATCGAAGAACCGCTCTACGAGTACAATTGGTATCATGATGACCTTGTTCTGTTTTGTCATTATTGTTCATGCTTGTTATGATTGGCAATGCGGGCAGTAGCGGCTTCGATTGGCTAACATATAAATCGGGGTTTTTTGACCGTCGTGTCGTATTCCTTCCGTGTACTGCATCTTCGTATCCTCTCATCATGCCGCCCCCCGCTGCTAAGGTCCAGACACCCATCTCTGGAAGCGACTTGCTGAAAGCCCAGCTACCGAAGATCGACCCCCCGAGCAAAGATTATTATCCCATCACCGCAAGTGCCCCCTCAACGGAGGAGATTGATCCTCTGGCCGGACTTGTGGCAATCGCGCCCGATGATTTGCCAAATGTCGAGGAGGATAACATTATGGCAAAAGCCCTCGAAAGCATGCATGTTCGGCTCGCCACAGAAGAAAGTCACGTCCTCAAGACGGAGGGGGACGTCGAGCGTGTTACCCACCTTTATCTTCTCCACGAGATCAACCAAATTATGGAGGAATATCTGTCCATACGTTACCCGAGACAGAGGTTCTTGTGCTGTTCTCAATCTACTGAGGATCGCGCTCGGACGGATATCATATGGACCATTGGGGAGCAGACAATTCTTGTGCTGGAAATGAAACGATGGTGAGTTCAATTGCCTTTGCCTTTCCAACACCGCTCAGAAACGATTTAGCAATGTTATTCGAAAAGACGACTGGACGAAGTTTATCATCAAGGTCGATCCAAATATCGCAAGCGCCGATGATAAGAAGAAAGTCGTGAAGTCACGTATGCAGGCTTTGAATGCCAAAGCGGGTGACTCTGCGGACCTTCCACGCGGCTTGCGCACCAATTATTTCCCGCTCACTCAGCAAGCGGTGAAATACAACAATACCCACGCAGCGCCCGTGGTTCTCCTCTTCGATTGGGTCACCATGATATTGCTTGATTTCATGCCCAACGGCGAGGAGTGGAGTGATGAAACCAATCCGGCTGAAGTCTTTTTTTCGACCGATGGTCGCGGTAGTGCCGGGACCAAGGAGGACCGTCAAGTGACCTTCCGTAGGCTCCTCATATCGGCCTTTTTGATCGCGTTGAAATCTGTCGACATATGACCGTGGACGCAGGTACGGTTGAACATCACTAATACCCGAACAAATTTGAACGCGTCCTCTGCAGGCTCATGGAACTCGACGGGATGGTTGGATGATGTTAGGCCGAATTTTCCGTAGAACTTGTATGAGAAGAGTTCTGAGCTGGATAATTTTATGAGCGACGACCAAAGAATGAATCTGAACCGGACGGCGGAGTGTGAGATTGCAGTCCGTTGGTCGGCATATACACACCGACCGATTATTTCAGACGCCGAACTCGAAGTTAGTAATATACTTGATACGACACCCCCCCGTGTCGTAGTTAGGGTTGATCATGCTCAAATCAAGTGCTTCGAGGCTGGCTAAGCATACTGTAGTATTACAATCAAATCGACAGTCACGCATCACGCGGGTACCTGTCGATGTTGAACTTTGGTGGTTCCTCACGCAAAAAATCATCATCCCCTCACAAAAAAGCTCGGTTTCAACCAACATTTTGTCGAATTGTCGAATCGGAAATTCGGGTCACGCGTCTATCTGAAAGGGAGCGTGCCTTCTGGCGACATGGCCGTCGTTCAACAGGGAGAGCTGCGGATCAAAGAGCATAAACCCTCTGTGATCATCCTCAAGTCGTACGGCAGCCACCATGTTGCTGAGCTCATTTGGAAACTGGATGTGTACGCTGCTCTGCGTCATTTGGCCGTCATCGCGCCGCAGCTCTACGCTGTCGTTGGCCCTCCGACTCACGAATACGCCTCATTGTTGCTTGAGGACGCTGGAACGCCACTACCCGGAACAACTTGGAACAATGTCGCCTTGGCCGCGGTAGACAAGTGCGGCTATCCATTCTTCTAGGTATTACTTCCCATCTCATGGGGCAAAGATAAAGTGCCGCAGCATCTGCCGCTGCGGCACTCTGCGGCAATTGTGTTGCACTGCCACAGAAATTAAAAATAAAACCGCGCATATCGACAGCCACGACGACGTGAAGGTTTCAATTCTTTGACCCTACTGGTCTTTCAGTCCTCCTGCATAAGCCTCCTGCGATGTTCAATGTCTTGGGGCCTTAAGAGGCGACTTGGCTGCGGCAGCCTGCGACACTCTGCGGCAACCAAACAAATGCAACTTGAGTGGGTGCGGCACTCTACAGCAATTACATGCGGCAAACCATGAATGGATGCGGCAGTCTAGTATTTTGCCGCAGCCATTCTGCGTCAGTATGCGGCAGCCAGGCGGCGTGACATCGCGGCAATGTGACTTGTGTGAGGCAGGCTGCGGCAATTCAGCAAGAGCAATTCAACACGCTGCGGCACTGCACAGCGGCAGTTCCTGTGGACGTCGCAGAATCGTATTGCTTGAACCGGCAGCATCGCGTCTCTATATTTGCACATTACATATTATTTATCACATCAGCTCAAGTCGGACCACCAACGTCAACGGGATTCAACTTCAACCCTGCTCATCGTCGTCACTTGTATAATCCAATCGATTTCAGTGAATGGCTCCAGCCAGTCTTTATATACAGCTGCTAGGCACTACAGCTTACCAATCCCACTCAACACTGCAACTTATTTGTATCTGGTGGGCAGAACAGTGCACAGTGTCTGGTTAAACTCGTCGCTGACACTGCAGGCCATGATTCAAAACTAAGTCCATTTACTTCGATTCATGTGCGGTTCATCATATCTAATGTGAATGTTACACCTATTCTCGCCGGTTTAATGGCCCAAACAAGCGCTCCACAGACTGTAAAACAGCCTGTGGCAGTTATTAAACCTTGGTTGCGGCAATAACACAGCCACCCTGCGGCAGATATTTTCTGCTGTGCCCGAATGGGCTGGATTCGTTCATAAATGCCCGGATTTTGGTACACATTCAGTTAAGCAAATGTATTGGATTCTTTGGGCCCTAAAACGCAGTAAATTTGAATTATGGGACTCAATGCGGCAACTGTTCGAAAAAGTGGCTGCGGCAATAACACAGCCACCCTGCGGCAGTCTTGGGTGTGTAGTGAGGTACGAACTAAACGTGGTCAATGGCCGAGCAGTGTGCGTTTCACCTATTGTCTTCTCTTATGTTTCATCCATCCCTTGATCTTTTTATTTCTCATGTTTCAGTTTCTTATTGTTAATCCATACATAGACCATGCGAGCGCAGTGGTGAACGCATCCGCCATCTCACACTGCTGCCTCGCAGCTTGTTACTATTCGTCATAGTACTTTAGTGGCAGTCTTTCCACAATATTGGTTTTGACTGAAGAATTGGCTTTTGAGATTAGGCCGGATATGGGTGTATCTAAGCTAATAACTGAGGTTCGCTGAATGTAAACCGTGTAGAATCTTTTTTTCCCCGAGTTATGTTCAATTTATATTTTCTGACTCCAGCTGCTCTAAGAGAAGAGGAACCTGAAGAATTTTTGGTGGATTCATTGCTCAGTATACACTACAGTGCTTCCTGGTTTACAAGAAGTCCAAGCCACCTTCCCGAGGGGTCAGCAAGTGTACTTGTGGCATTGAAATTTCCAACATTGCCAACATTGGTGTCGAGTAGTAAATATTGTTGGCGACGTGAATTGTGATAGATTAGAGGCTTAGATAAGCTCATTACAGTCGTCTGTAGTGTCTTGCGGCACCTTGCGCGAACTCTGCGGCAGTGTGACATATTTGCCGCATTGGTTGCGGCAACCTGCGGCAGTACTGCGGCAACATCGGCACTTTCACGGTGCCCCATCTCATGTTCCCCATATTTCCACAGACGACACTTATACTACGCCTTCATCGAAATCCATGCCGCCGGCGTCGTTCATGGGGACATCTATCCCAGATATGTTGTCCGACGCCCCCGCGGTGCCCTATGTGTGATCGACTTCGATCGAGCCACTTTCGGGCATCGCTGCCCGGGGCCGACTTGCGCCGAACTTTTGTCTTGGAAAAGGTAGAACTTACTATTTAAAAATGTACTTCTGTTACTATAATTTCAGTTTCGCAATCTCATAATGGGCTAATATTAGCCCTTCGACTATCGACGCCCAACCTAGTATACCAGGCTCCATTTGACATTACAAAGTTCAACTGGCTTATTTCAAGGAGCGAGGTCGGCAATTTTCGTATTCACATCACCCACGCCGTGCTTGCGCCGGTCTAGCGAGCCAGGTTAAATAATAATAACCAATAAAAGCTCCCACGCTGTTTTAACGCCATCTTGTTACCCTTACAGTTACTTTAACTGTGACGCTTTGCTTTGCTTGTGTTGCTCGCCAATCCCGAATCGCGATTTGCTCGCCTTGCTGCTACCCAAGGCATTTACCACTCCGACCTCGTCCCCAACGGCGCTGCTGTGAATGAGCTGAGCGAGGGAACGATTATGGTGGTCACGGAAGATTTGGTAGATCTTTAGACACGCTGCATCAACGGCAGAAAAGAGGATGTATGGTCCCGTCGGCGGGAATGGCATTCAATAAGTATTTTAAGTTTGAGACACAGGGAAGGTACGGACAAGATATTCAACGAGGTGAAAAATGTGGACATTACAGTGTTACGAAATGAGCATGTGCCACCAGCTGGACGAGGGGCTATATTGCGGCCCGAGAAATTGTTAAAAAGAGAACGAAAGAAAGGAGAGAACTTTGAGACGAATCCTGAATTTACCCGCTCCGGAGGATTGCTTCATCGCCAGAATGACTTGCCAGTTAAATTTCAACCCATCACAGCCGCTCTCATCTTCTCCAACTCCGGCCACGCGGGCAGGCCAACCACACCGGGCAGCCCATCCCACACTTTGTTCCGACGCCTCGAATGCTTCCTCCAGGCCATCCTTGCAAGGTTCACAGCGCTCATGGCGGTACTCATCGAGCCGCTTGCTGCTCCAGTACTGCAGCGGGTCCACATGCTCGTCGCACTTGATAACATCGAAAAGGCTGTATGCAGTGCCGGCCGCGGCATACGCGCATTCGAGTTCTTCTTCACAGCGACTGTGGTTATGCAGGTCGTCCGGGAAGTTGAGCATCCAGTCACTGACTTGCCGCAGACGCTCGACGCGTTTAGCATGCGTCGTGAGGACGAGCATCTGATTCGGCGCGGAGAGTTTGGCCCACGCGGATGTCGCAAAATTGCGCAGCGGGAAGCAGGAAATAACATAGTGGATGGTGGGGAGCAGCTATTTGGCCTCGTACGTCTTCGCCGCCTCGAGCGCAACGCAGTGGCGTACCAGGGGGCCATCTGTATGATTTATAAGACCCTGCGGTGGGACCGTCAGAAATTCGGGTAGCGAGGGGGGGTAGTCGGCCTCCAGATGAGCAATTGCCCGTTTGAGGAGAGCATGGATGTCATATTTGTTGCCGAGCCGTAGAATTTCGAGGATGAGAGAGAGATCAGTGGGTGATGGCGGCGCAGGAAAAAACCTAAAAGTTGAATATCTTCAGTCTAGGAGAATATGGAAGAATGTAGTTACACACTTGTTATTGGAGATGGCTCGAAGGAACAACTCGACGTCTTCATCGCTATCAAACAGCCGCACCGCCGGAATCCCTTCCACCATATCGTTTTTATTGCTGAGACCATCTGCTGGCTGGGGGAGAGACAACATGTCGGCGAAAACTGAGGAATATTCCGCCAATTCTTTAGCGTAGACACCGAACGCGACGGTGGCGGCCTGAATTACGATGTCCCCATCAGAGAACCACAGAACTGCGCTGTGTTGAACGCCTAGGTGCGTCAATTTCTGGTCTTCTGAATCCATTGTCGCTGTTTTGGTGAGAAGGAAAAGGAGAAAGTGAAATGGCACATGATCGGCGCTTATCTAAACACTCAAGCTGAATCGGGAAATTTGAAAAATCGGTCATTCCAACTCCCGAATTTTGTGAATTGGAAGAGGACGATTTCGAGAAAACAATCATAGGTGTTATTGATAGCTTCACGGAATTTGTTTCTGGGGGAAGGCGCACCGTTTCAAATCGGAGTTTTTTTTAGCAACGGCAGCTGATATTAGTCGCGGGCGCCCATGGACACTCCGAGTTGATAGTGGGAAGAGTCCTTAAATGTCTTGCGGAATTTTCCTACGCGCAAGAATACCACGCTGACGTGTGAAGCAGGAGGTAAAAACGGAGTTCTTCTCATTATTGTAAAAGAATAGAAACAGCGGTCAGGCTGACAATGACAGGAAATATGGTTATCTGAGGCTGGAGAGACGTGGTTCCTGACAGGCGCGCTGAGTTCGATCTTAGAAAGAGAAATAATCCGCCTGGAGGTTTTATCCCAAACCCAATATAAAAAATGGGCCGAAGCCTTCGTATTACTACTGCAGAGGCATATCAGCAGTTGAGGGGAATAAATTGAGGAGGGAGCGAATGAATGGGAGGCTAATCGGCATTCGCGAGAGTTGGAACCGGTACCGTTTGCCCCAACAAATATATTCGAAAATGCCGGGGATGTGATGGGGAAGGAAAAAACTCTACCGGGGTTTGATCTTGTCTATGATGCGGGAAAGGATTAGCTGGGGCACCGCATCCAGGCTGTCGCGTTTCTGGTCCCAGAAAATGCACTCAGTCCACGGGAAAAGAGGAAGAAGAGAAGCCCCGGACCTACCACTCACAAACATATGTACCAGGTTCTGGGAAGTAGGAATAAAAAAAAAGCTTGAAGAAAGCAGGAAAATAACGTCTAACGGTGTGTCAGAAGCAAATGGAATTTGACTCCCTTCCAATTATTATTTAAATTTCCTTTCAGCAATAGACCGCCCACACGCTCGTACCAAATTCCAACGCGGTACGGGCCGGCAGAAATCGGCGTTTCACTGCGTGCCAGCGTGCCGTGAAGAGCATTCTTCATCTCCGCACGTCGCTCTGGCTCATTGCTAGCTGAACTGCCATACCAGCAACAATTGGAACAACTAAAATTAAATTTCAAACACCTTCCCCAATGACTATAACTAGGTCAACAGGTAAAGGACACTGGGCTGTCGGCAGCGCTCGCCTCACTGCTGTACCCTCGAGCCTCATACTGGTTGTATTTTTTGAATATCTGTACGGTAGGTGAGCCGTCAATTGCCCGTTTATTTTGCTCCCTACTCAAGAGACCATTACTTACCGAGGATAGTTCAAGCAAGTTCAATTTGACCGGCGCATATTAATTTATAATAATATGATTGAACTGACTTGGGAGTACTCGCATGGTGTTGGAGGAAAATGGGACTGGTTCTCTCAGTAGTCATGTAAATACTCTTGATCAAAAAAAGTGCACACCAGACATGCCATTTCACACGCCTCTGCACGCCTCACGACGGTAAGGCACGGCACTGAACGCTAACGGTCGTGCACATGCGTACATGTCTACGGGGGATAAACTAACAGCAAGCATGTGTTTCGGTATTTGAATCATCCCCTTTTACGCCTAAACTGAAATCTCAACTTTGGTTGAAAAACCATTGCAACTAGTAATACTCAAAGAATAAAATCGTAAAAAATTCGACTTGGTGTAATTATGAGTACTACATTGATTACAACGCGGATAGTATGCTAATTTTTGAGCCGATCTTGCAACTCCAGCTTTCATACTGGGACCGACGATGTCGCCGAAATGCTGAAATGCAAGGTGTCCCTATTCCACTCAAGATATCCCATAACAGCTCTCCTTACGTTTTGAGGACTTTACGGGTTGAATTTTGGCAGATATGTTCAGCACTTACGTCGCACGGCACGGCACGGCAGGCAAATCGGCACGCATGCCACGGCAAAATCCGGTGACCAGTATGTGACGCACACGTGGGCGTGACACATCTCCTCCATCGCCACCCCTGCGCGCCGCCTCGCACTCCCGCGCTCGCTCACGGCCTTCTGGTATTCTGGTACGTCGCCATCCCCTTATCTCGTCCTATTGGCCTGTAAGTATGCTGTGTTAATGCTTCTATACAGCGCACCTCTCACTCAAGGTATGACGTTGGTATGGCGGGAATACGACACTGAGTCGATGGTGCTGGGGTGCCCAGGCCGAAGAACCGATGCGTACACATTCTCCGCTTTTCTTGAACCACGATGGTAGTGGTGAGCCGCGCGCCATCGAGTTTCGCGCCTCGGTGCGTGTACACGTCGGTGAGCCGCAGTAACCAACTCAATTTGTTTGTCCGCCTCCACAGAGCTACATGGAGTCCGTGTCTTCGGGATCGGAGCCGTTCCACCATGCTCTGCTCCGTCTCCCATCGAGGAGCGGTGTGCATCTCGGATTTATCTGCAGCCAGGCTGCACGTGGATTCACAGTGAGCGGTGTCACATCGATATGCACCTGCGCATCGCCGAGCCTGAGCCCGAGCCGCGCGTCGTGGACGTCGTCGCCGTGGAGAAGGGTGTTGACCTCAGCACGGATTTCTGGCTGCGCGTCCGCTACTGCGCGGGCATTGAACGCAGCGCGTGATGCATTGCTCGTCGCGACGTGGAGGCCGAGCAGCGCGTCGGGGACGTACACAACTGGGTCTTTGCCGATACAGCCGATCCGTCCTCGCGTGCGCTGATGATTGGGCCTCTGCCGCAAAACGGGCGGCGTTGTGGAATCGGCTACTGGCCAGCAATTCTTTCACCGTACGGCGCGAATACTCCGGCGCATGGCTGGGGACACCTCTAGCGTATGAGTGGTGTAGCAAACGAACCTTGGCTGCCTGCGTCCGCGATACGCGCCGACCTGGGATCGCGCCATCTACGATCCATGTTCGCGGCTGTTGTTAATGTGCGTGTCCTCTTGTCTTCGCCTGTGCAATTCCATCTGTCCTTACCTCCGTCGTCGACGGCTCGCTCCCTCTCTCACTATTTTTTTTCTCGATCTCGTTCATCTCCTATTTTATTTTTATTCGTGGGGTGCTGTCTTCTCGTTTATCTTCCTCTTATTCATCTCGTCCATCGCTTCATATTCCGCGCACTCCGAGAACCCCTGTTGCTACACCCATCCAAACACTTTCGCCCTTTTTCCGCCCGCGCTGCTTATCCTCCCCTCCGTCTCTGTTCATCCGTCCATCGTACGTACCCGCAGCCACAAACCGCATATCTCACCCTTTATCTCCACCGTGATGTCTATATATGCTTTGCGAATGGCCTGTGTGTTGGTTATTTTCTTTTCTTTACAAAATCCAGACTCCGCGCTTCCCTCGCCTAGAATGTGTTTGATAGTTTTGAATTGTGGTCGAATGTGCCTCACGAAGCCCCACCCACAAGACGTGCTTACAAACATTCTTGTGAGATGGTTGGAATTGAATTCCGTCATATCCATTTCCGCTGTCTTGCGACCGCAAATTTTTGACCAAGCCGCACAGTAATTTTTTTTCTTTTCTGGATGAACCCTGAGTTTCTGGAGGAGAGGTTCAGATTTATTCCGACTTAGTATTCGATCCCGACACAATGCAACAGCTACTGAGATCGTTTTCACCCACAGCAACCATTGAACCAACTGAACGAATCTGATGGCGCAAGACTGATGGTTCACAAAGTAACTTATGCAAATTAACTTAGCCGTACAAAATTAACTTCCCTTTACTTTTGGCTGGGTAAGTTGATTTGTCAAGTAAAGTAAAGTGAAAGTAAAAGTTAAGTACAGTAAAGTAAAGCAAAGTAACAGCAAGTAAAGCAAAGTACAAGTAAAGTAACGGCAGGTTTGGGCAAGTACCGTACTACCACGACGTCCAAGGGAACCTGGCCAGAAATCAATTTTGGATATCGCTCCCTGTCTCCGGCAGTCTAAAGCAGGGACAGTTCCTTCTCAAAATATGCTACATATATAGAACCAAGATCCAAAACCGTCACCTCAGCCTGCTAAAAAAACGAACATGAGAGCCGCGCGCGCCGCGAAGTTCTTTAACCGCTTGACGTGAGAATGCTTGCTTCTATTGCATTTCTACCACAACACTAACCCCTGTGTCACTCTACCCAATTCCATGCTTTTTTAAAACCACAGATCCGACCTCACTGTCCAATTATGATATATAGATAGCATGGGGTTGGCTTCCATTTTGGGCGATACCGATGTGATATCGACGCGACTTTTTCCGAAAACCTTGACCGATATGCCAGGAGCACTGTATAATCGGGCTTTCCCAAGAAAAAGACTCAAATATCAACGCACCTGGACCAGCTCTACAACACCCATTGAAGTATTGGAATCCTGATGCATGGCACGCGTATTTGTAGATACTCACCTCAAACTCCGTTAATTTCGCACAGATCTGAATCCAGATTCCCCGTATATTTATACTTCGAAAAGGTCTTCGCACGCTCAGATTCAGGCCCAAACTCGGAAACATCTTTTGTACCAGGTGTAACTTGGCTGGAGTGATGGGATAAGTAAGTTTGCGCATGTTCGATGATGAACTTGGAGCGCAAGTAACACAAAAGGACTCAAGTAAAGTGGTTGAGTCAACGGGTATTGACTCTAAAAGCTTGAACTTTGTGGATACTCTCCTCATTCACCCTATATGCGGTGCATGGGGTCAAAGGAGCGGCTTAACTTGATGGCATTGATCGCATAAGTAAGTTTGTTCGTGTTTCCCTGATTTGAACTTGGGCGTGCAAGCAAAGTTCGACAGCAAGTAAAGCAAAGTTAAAGTTAGTTCAGAGGTTTCCTTTCCATTTACATTGATCAAGATATATACTGTGCCTTACAGACCCTACATGTGGTGCCTGCAGTAAAACGACGGCTTTGTCTAACTTGATCACATTGATCGCATAAGTAAGTTTGTTCGCATTTGCTTGATGAACTTGGGTGTGCAAGAAAGTTCAGCAACAGTAAGTAAAGCAAAGTAGAGTAAGTTCATGAGTTCTTCGCACTCATCTTTGACCAGGAATGATAATACCGTGTCAGAAATGAATTTACTGTTTGATTACGCTTGAACTTGACATCAGTTGACTTCCGCGCAGGTGGTTGAAGATCTGATGCCAGCCCAGAAACCCGGCCTAGATGTATGTAATTAATGGCATTTGCTATCTACTTACCTCTTTCCTGATACGAATCATCCATAGGCATCGGCACAAGCAAAGGATCCGTAAACTATGTATCAGGCCAAATTCACATTCGTTGGCCGTGCCTTTGGAATCTAGATTTTAATGGAAAGGAAAACCACACTCAATCGTTTATCTAAATTCATGGAAATCCCGCCTATCGTCCACTATGTGCAATTCCAGTCAGCCATTTATCAAAACTGCACAAACGTACTTCCAGTTCACTCGCAACGCAAGTAGATGCTGTTCAGAGCACATTTTCGAGTGGAAATAATCGTTCTTTAATGATCCAATAACATTTAAGGACTCCTGTAAATTTTATGTGGATGTTATATCATTCATAACCCTCGATGCCAAAAATGTCTATTATCAGTTGTTTCGGGAGAATGAGGCTTAAAAACATCGCTGTTCATCATTGTTTGCAGCAAATCTCGTCGTATCTTGACATAGAAGTCCATCCAAACACGGGGAGAGAATCGCTTTTGAACCGTGCAAGTAAAGTAAATTGGTACCACCCGTGGGAAAAGTTAAGCGAAGTAAAGTAAAGTTAGCCGCGCCAAAGTTAGGCGGTAAGTAAAGTTCCAAGTTAGGAAATAAGTTACTTTATTCGCCCTCCGCAAGACTAATGGCGTCGTACCCCGCCCCAGCTTTCAAACTTTATCTCGACCGGCTCGGCTCCGTCGCTGTGAAACTGCTCGTCCAACCGCAGTGCAGGCATAATGACGCACGTCACCCTCGAGAACACCTCGAGCCTGACATCGCGCTTGTCCGCGTCCTTCGAGTTGTTGTGCCAGTCTATTCTGAACCCCGTCTCCCCACCGCAGATCCGGGCCAACGTGACATCGTAGAGGAATCCCATCCGCAGCGGTGCATCCCGATTCAGCACCGCGCGGCGCTGTTCGGTGCCCATCACCGGCCGGCCCTGGATAGTCCATACGATGACCATGGTCTGCGCGGGCGGCTGGGAGGGGTACATGCGCCGCCAGCTTGCCTCGGGCCGTTTAAACGCGGCGGGCGCGTTTGCCCAGGGCATCGCGGCGATGGCGGAAGCCATGCGAACCTGCTGGTCTGCCGGGAAGAAGGGCGGGAAGAGAGCCGTGAGAAGTGGATTCTGGACAGGCCGAGACAGGGGGTCGGGCTGGAAGAAGAGGGCACGCTGCAAGGTGGGGGAGAGCGTGGCGGATTGCCAGGTTCTGCTGACGAGTGGAATGGTAGCGAGTAGAATATTCAAAGGGAGCTGGGCGAGGATGAGCTCCAGGAGCTCAGCCGTGGAAATCACCTCGTCTTGGGCAGCTGACATGGTGGTAGGAGGAAAAGCGGGATAAAGCTGTGCATGAATTTTAAACCCCTTTCCCTACGAGTCAATGACTCATTCTCGATCAACAATTTTGTGTCGAATGCACGAACGATATTTCCCTCTAAAGCTCGGACTGAAACTATAATTTGAAACTTTCAAGACAAATGCTTCCAGGTCTGATTAATGCACTTGAAGGACGCACTGAATCCTCGTATTAATTATTTGGCTGTAGGGCGATGAATAGCTGCGACGGTGGGCATTTGGTCTCCGTTGAAGTTCGACATATGTTCTATATGCGACACAGCTGAATTGAATCAGTAATAAATTCGGTTCAGCTTCAACAACGGTTGCGCGCACCCCTATAGCTAAGCCAGTGCATTAATCTTAGCGAGTCTGAGTCTCGGCTGAAATTCTAAATACTTTGATCCATGCGGCACAGCTACCACACATCAATGAGCCAGCAATAAATTCGATTCAATCTAGCAACGATTTTGCGCACCTGCAAGCTGGTACTGTGATTCAAACAATGATCGTGGTTCATCAGCACAATAAGTAGTCGTGCGAAAACTTCCCTCAAACGGGATTCCGTCGCGTTATTCCGACGGGATACGGTGCCATGACGCATTTCCGTGCGATCCCTCGCTTCACCATGAAGCCACTCACTGTGGTGATAGTCGGCGCAGGCATAGGCGGCCTTCAAACGGCACTTGCCCTAGCCGCAGATGGGCATAAAGTAACGGTATTAGAATCCGCGAAGGAATTTCTGGAGGTAACCCCGTTCGCAGTGATGGTTCTCTTCAGACTACTAAATGTACACAAACAAGTCATCAAGGATACTCAAATTGAGTTGTTCCCTATGGACGCAAACCATTTAGAGGAGGAGGGGCTCATGTGGATATTGATGCCGGTGAAAATCGCGACGGAGGGCCAGAGGCACTGTTTGAGGGTCAAAACACGATTATGCCATCCAAGGAGAAAAGAACCTGGCTAACACCGTTGACGTCACCAAGGGTGTCAATATGCGTGGATATCATCCCGCGTCCACAACATGACGCTGTAAGCATGAGAACCCAAAAGGAGAACATCGGAATTACACCAGCAGGATTGGTAGACATCCGTAAATTCAAGGACACAGGCGACGACTATCCATGTGGCATTGATGCAAGCAAGTACTTTGCCTGTTCTTCTCAAGACAGTCGCACACAGACCCGAGAGCGACTGTTTCACATTTCCATGTCGAGACGTTTCAGAGATGGAGTCTGTTATAATCCGATTGTAACCCAACTGATTGGAGGTTACCATCAAGGCCCAAACCAAGGTGGACAATAAGCCGTATGCAAGACGACTTCCAGACCTGCATCCGAGACCTATTCTGGTAAGTCCCGATTCGCAACAAGCCGAGAAAAGAACTCTCACCTATGGTAGGCGAAGCAAAATTAAGTACCACAGCAGGCCCAATCGTCCCCCAGGTAAGAAATAACGCCAATACAAAGGATTTGAAGGATCTCCATCCCAGATCGGGGAGCAGAAGCTTGTGGTCTCCTGAAACTTGCGAGTAAAGGCGTCGATTTCGCGGGTGATGACAAAACGAGCTCTATCTCGGCAGGGGAACCCTATTTAATTATTGGTCTGCGATATTTGCTTTAATTGGTGATCTTAATGCACCTAACTTGCCCAATTGATGGCATAAGTAAGTTTGTTCCTGTTTGATTGATGAACTTGGGTAGCCAAGTTCGCTCAAGCTACGGCTCAGTCAAAAGTAAATTTTACTCAACTGGGAAATCTAATACCTGTTAGGCATTGTCTATATCAGTCTTGTGTTCAATGCCGCTCAAATACGACGTGGCAATCAGAAGCTCCCAAAGACCCGAAAGATCAATTTCAGAAATTGCACCGGTACAAGGTGAAACGAGATTGAGAAGGTAAACATAGTTCTTAAGGAGACAAGCGAACAAACTTCGAAGACGAATCCGTCACTTTTCGACGGACCTACAGTAGGTTAAGCTCCTAGAACGACGGCGGGATCAAAACCCATTTTTGATGTGGTACAAATGCACGAACTTATTCCCACTTCTCTCATGGGGCGTAAACTTGGTCAAGGAGCGCTCTTTTAGGGATACAATAAGTGCCAAGGTCTGATTGGGAATATCTCGGCATTCCCAGAAATTTACTTTTGGTGGTAAGGCATTTCTAGCCCAGGACTCCAAGCATCCCCACAATCAGGCCCACCAAAAAATGGGGGTGCAAATCATGGTTAAGTAATGTTCAATGTGATACATGACCTCATATCTTCGCTTGGACGCCCCAAAAATAGTCACGAACAAACTTACTTTGAGCCGTGCAAGTAAAGTTAACTGGGACCACTCGTGAGAAAAGTTAAGCGAAGTAAAGTAAAGTTAGCCGCGCCAAAATTAGGCGGTAAGTAAAGTTCCAAGTTAGGAAATAAGTTACTTTATTCGCCCTCGCCGCCGGGGGCTGTGGAACAGCACAGCCACATTCTTGGGTACAGGATATATTGGCAATAGTATAAAGGTATTGTTCTTGTCTTCTCCCGGCTTTTCAAAGGTTTTTTCCTTCATTCATTCTGCTTTCGTGCTGCGGTTCATGCTTTTCTTTTTGCCGTCTTCCCTGGGCTCGGCTTATTTTCTGCGGCTCCTTTCGTGGTTTCTGCTCCGTGTTTAGCCCTTTCATGTCGCGGTTCATCCGGTTCTTTCCGTTCTGTCTTCCTTTTTGTCTCGCTCTTCTCGCTGCACGTCTCGCTCTCCGCACACACACCACCCTTTTCCCCCATCAGTATATTATTTCTGTCTTCATCCCATTTCATGCCCCCCATTTCACCCACGTCCCAACTTTTCATCCAAGCACTTTGTGTTCATGTGCGCCTTCCGTTTTATGCTCCCACTTTCGCATCCCTCCGCTCCCTCTCACTGTCCTGACATCGCTTTCAGCCCTCTTACTCAACCATTTTTTCGTACTTCCATTTCACCCTGATCCGTTATCCACATATCAATGAAAACCCAAACAATACATGGTCATCGGTGACAGCTTCCGGCATTTGCGCCCCGACGCCCCGCGCATGTGGTGCGCGAGAACCCGGGCCCGGGTCTATAGATGTACGTGCTTGTTTCTTTTGATTTGATCTGAAGTGGGCACCGGCCTCGCGATAGAACACGATGCATGATAGAGCTGAGGCGGTGCAATGCAGGTGAGAATCTATTAGGGCGAGTCAAGATGCCTTCTTCAAGTTCTGGGCCAACATCGCCAGAATTTACAGGTGGGATGGGAAAGTGTGGACTCGCTTGCCCCGTGGACAAAAATATTTAAGCAGGAATTTGGATTTGTTGGGCTATCTGGGAGTCGCAGCGGAGGAAATCGGCCAGAGTAACGGACGAGATGCTCGTTGTATGATAAGACCAAGCTCCCACTTCACTCTCCGACGCGGCTAACATTCCCGCATCTTCCACAAAGACACTGCAATCTGTTCAGCTTCGCAAATGGCCATTTCATCTATGAGCTCCGGTAGGTCAACGGCCTCTCATGCCGAGTGGAATAGGGCCCTGACTTCGAGTATAAAATAGCGAAATATAAGGAAGCACTTTGCAGCCCCTCCTTAGCATTTTTATTTGATGCCAAGGGTGTCAAGGTGCTACATCGCCTAATTACCACTGGGATGGAATGAATACGGTCGAGGTCCCGAGGTTGAGCAGGTCTTGGGAAATCGGTGTCTCATGAGGTATGTATGTTCGGCCTCCCGAATCACCGCTATTATTCAAGATAATCCAGCGAAGCTACTTACCCGCGCAACGTCGCCTATTTACATTTTGGATAAGGGTTTGAATAATTTATGTCTAAATTAATTAACAACGCCTGGGTGAAACTCGAAGGATCCGTTGATGTGTGATTTCGCTTCCTCAAAACTCAGGGGCAATGGAAACACAGATCGTGGAAGAGTTTGACTGCAGATGGTCTACTACGCCATACGCAGAGTTGAATATGCGAATTTTCCCCTGAACGACCCCTCGATGGTCTGCCTTACATAAATGACGGGCAGTAAATTCACCCGATGTACAATCTGAACATGGGAGGGGAGAAGTATTCGGTGCAGTGGAATGAGGATCAAGCTGTTAACAAAGAGGAAGAAGTTGGTTTTGATGAGAACACCTTGGAACAGCTTACTTCTATATCTCCGTATTCGCTCATCGTCCTCTGCACTGAAGCTACAAGGAGCTCGTCGACCAATACTTTTTGCAACCTGTGGCGCTGGTCAAGCTATAGCTCTGCCCAGTGTCATATGGGTTCAGCAAAAGACTGTAGGAACCGATGCAGGGTGTACGCAGAAGGATGTCGACATTACACAGATGGTCCGAAAGATCCCTCCATGGACAGAGGGTAAAAAAGGAGCGAGCATGCAGATGAGGTTGCGAAGGCGCAACGGCGATGTACATGCGGCTACAAAGCTCATGCACACGAGACGTAGCACGAAGGACAGCCCGCAAGATCGACAGAAAAGTGGGAGAAGACTTACCCAGGGTATGTTTGGGCCGCGGAGGTAACCAAAAAACCGTTCACAAGCACAGGGATGGTGCAGGGACACGCTTTTATTGGCCACTGGAAGTCCTACATCAAGTTTGTGTGTTTGGAGAACATGTTGTGTCAGCGCGGCACGCCTTATCAAACGAGACAGCGCCGGAGTGCGAGAGCTATTCGGCGTCGCAGATCTCCTGGCTTTCACCCGGGCCGATAGTGTTACCGCGGTTAGGTTCAGAACCGATACCGAACCTGAACCGAACCTGAATTCAGGTTCAGATGACAAAGAAAAACCGCACCGAACCCAGGGCTCGGTTTGAGGTTCGGAATTGTCTGAACCCCAGCGAACCTAACCGAACATAGAACCCAAATGGTAAGGTTTTCGTTGATATTTCGCTCCCATTGTCAAAAAAAATGCGGCAATATATGCATGATCTAGGACATCCTACAAGCAAAAATTTAAAAAAATTATATCCGTGGCATTTTTTTTCCGGTTCAGAACCTGTACGAACCTGAACCCAGGGTTAGGTTCGGGGTTCGGAAATTTTGGCAAAAAACCGCACCCGGCAACACTACGGGCCGAAACCCCCGAAAGCGGCTGGACAACAAAGCCACACATCTCGCTCTCTTCCATAGGGCTCCCCACCGTACAGTATACGGTTACGACCGTATACCTTACGGCTCTTTACGGTCGATCACAGTCAATTTACGGTCCGTATGGTGCCGTGTACGGCCGTATGTGTACGGGTGCATACGGTGCTACTCACGGTCAGTACCCGTAACCGTACAAAGTATGCTGGAGGGCCATACGGTACGGCTACAGACCCGTAGGAACCGTACCCGTATACCGTATTATATGGTTACGGTGCCGAGCCCTACTCTTCCAACGACCACACATGTCCTTCGCAATGCTCTTTTATTCCTCACGCTGTTCTGCTAATCATTGCTGCACTTACGAAACCGTCGAAGTTCTCCTCGAAGATACGTCAAGTTTACATGGCAATAAAGGAATTTATTCGAGGATCGAGTCACAGACGCCTCATGTGCATAAAAGAAGATAGGCGTTCGAGGAAACCAACATCCATGTTCGACATGTATTCAATGGAAACAGAGGGCATAACATAGTCACTGGCAGCGTGCACGGCACTGGTGTTCACAACTCCAGTTCCTGCGTTTCTGGCTCCTCCTGCGTTTCCGGCTCCTGCGTTTCGAGTTCCTTCGATCCCTCTCCCTGCGATTTCAGTTCCTGCACATGGTACCGCCATTTATGTCCGCTTTCTGGTTGAGGGATGTGTTTAGTCGAAGACCATATCCCGTAAATCTGAATTATTTCTCCGAGGGAGTTTCTGTTAGCTGTTTTGACATCCGTTTTGTGGCCGAAAGATGCTGCGTCCGCCAGTTTATCGAGGAAAATGTCGGCTGCTTCGTCGGAGAGTCCGGAGGTCATTTTGGCCAGTTTCTGGCCAGCCGAAAAGATGACAAAGTGGGGGTGCACGTGGGAAGTGAGTGCCCCGATGGTGGAAAATGGATGGAAGTGAGCGATCACTGTCTGTGGGTTGAAGTCTTCTTTATAACGATGGATGGCGACCTGTTCCACCTCCTCCGACAGCGCCAGAACGTAGTAAACGAATTCGGCTTGGCCCCCATACGACTGTACAGGGTGATATGAACACTCGAAACGCAATCTTTGAATCGTTCCACCAACCTCAGAAATAGGTATGCGTGTGTTTTCGTTGTAGCCGGTGAGATCTCTCGCAACCACCTTCGTAGTCCACTCCAAGATGGATGTGATAAGTGTGTGATGAGGGACCAAGGTCCAATCGCTACCATCCATCGCGAGGTGCCAGTTGGCCATTACTGTCCGAGGCTTAGGTGAGTACGATGATCTTGGAAGAAAGGTCGCTATGGGAGCTTACAAACGAAGATATTGTAACGTGTGTCGACGTAGAGTGTCCAATACTTCATTTGCCACCACCATTCAAGCATCGTGAGCTGTATGAAAATATATCAGGGCTTATTCTTCAATGAAAGATTAGGCGAAACATACAATTTCAGCTTTCGTTCGACGTGCAACAACATGACAGTACTGACAAGCCTTTGTGGGCTTCGGCGCGTTCGTCAGCAAGCATATCGCGTCATGGGGGTCTGCAGCCTTCACAAGCTTCTTGACAACAGAGCCCACCGAACTTTTCGTAATGCTGCGGTGCTTGGGACTAGGTCCTGGATCAACGGCGCCCGTTTTCTTTTGTAGTCGCTGACGTGGTTCTCCATAAGTTAAATCATTTGGGTCCGACTGGTACCCGCTGGAACCAGTTGAGGAGGGGTCCACCTCTACCACACGTGTCTGAGGCTCCTCCTCCGAGTCCGGTACTTCAAACTGGACAGAAGAAAGACTGCGGGCGGAAAGACTGGTTCCAGGGGCTCCTGATCGAGGACGCTTTAGTGAGGATTTCGGAGGCTCGATGGTGGTGCCGCCGTGGTGGGAACTCTGCTTGCCCTTGTTGGGTGAGGGTGAAGGTGGCTGAGAAAGCGATGACTCCTCGGAGGACAGTGAACCTTCAAACAGTGGATTGTCCATCACGTCCGAGGCCTCGGTGGCAGCCCTGTGTGAGCCTGGGGATACAGAGGCAGAGCGGGAATTAGGTTTAGATCTGGCGAATGTTGGGCGTTCAACTCCTGTACTGCCATCGCCAGAGGCTGGATTCATGGGGAGGGGTGTCTAAGGAATCGTGTTAGTTGTACTACTTGTAGGAGAACGCCGATCCTTTTATACTTTTTGATGACTTGGCCACACGGAGATAGCCGAAATTAGAAAATACACGTGTTAGGTTTATCGCTGGGATCGCAAAAGAAGGAGGTGGTCGACCAATGGTCGACAGCTGCTACGGCGTCGTCTGAATGAGATATGACGGCAGCACAGCCTCGTCACGATGTGACAAGGTCACGCTCGCATCTTCACCTACACCACTCAAACGTGACGTGCTCATGGCCATCTCAGCCATCTCTGCCACCTCAATAATCGCTTATGCGACCCAGCCCTCCAAGATTGATGTTCCCGGAATTCAGGACCAAGTTGTGGGTCGTGTTATTGGCCGTCTCACAGAACTCTAAGACATTGCAGCGCGACAGACTAGAATGGACTTGGGGACTCGACCACAGGCATCTTGACGAGCATTTGCAGAGATTCAGTACGTTAAATTTCCTCGTTGGTCATCGCCCCTCCTAAAATGAGCTATTCAGCTGACACGCATGATATTTTCACGGATGATACCCTCCTTGTATTCCCGCATAACGATATTATTAGCGAAGTCTGGGTTCATTATGGCGCGGCAAAGTTAGGTGTTCGCCGACCACACATACAAAAGGTACGTTATTCTGTGCTCCGCGCGTTACTTGAGATGAAGTTCGCATTGCAGCTGTATAAAGGCTGCACATCTTTCGAATATCTGGTGGTCCCTATCGATCCTGCCAGCCCCCATCCAGCACGGCTCCTGATCTCAGAAGTGCCACCGCATCTGGCCCTGTGCACCACGTCAGGCAAGATTATGAAGGCTTGGGGACGCATGCCAGCCACAGAGTGCGCTCCTCTCCGTACTTCGGTCATCGAGCGCGCGAAAGCAACTATTCATCACGATCGACCTCCGCTCAGTATCTGGGAGCTCGATGTCATGAAGTCCACACATCGGACCTGGTCCTGGATGGGCTATGTACCGCAGAGTTTTGTCTCTGATACCTCCGACCAGACACTCGTCGAAATGGGGGAGGAAGAAAGCCCGCCCCCCAAGCGACAATTGTCCGGCGGCAAAAACATGGACTGGACAGCTAGGAGCTCATCCTCCCGCCACGAGCTCAAGCGCCGCCTTCTTCCATCTGAGCTCCAGCAGCCGAACCCCCCCACCGCCACCGTCCGAATGGTTGCCTCGGCGGATGGCGACGACGACGACGATGATGACGACGACGACGTTATCAGCGCGGAAAGTCACATCTCGGGCATCGAAGATGATCCCGAGGAGTTCGCAAAAGCGAGCATGGCGCGCGGAGACTACGAGGTGGATCGCAATTGGCTGAAGGGAGTCAAGCGCTGGGCGGTAGGAACTTCCGGGGCCGACGCCGACGAGGCGCTGTTAATCGACACTCAGATTAAGGAGGATCCGAGGGAGCAGCCGCGTGTCGTGACAAGTCTTGACTTGGAAAAGCCTGACTACCTTTCAAGACGGCGAAGTGGGGCGACAATATGATTCATTCATTCTTTTGGAGCACGATTTTCACTCGCACATGCATCTCGTTACCTACACATTATACCCTCTGTGTATGGGTTTTTTCACATCTATTTTTGAATTCGTGTTGTTTTCAGCTCATTCTGGTAGCATAATTAATAAAGTTTCGGTTAGCGGGATGCCAATTTCTGGTGGCGCGTGTCAGCCAATCTGACAGATGTCGGATTGATGCTCCTGATCCGCTTATTTCTTTTCTTTTCCACCATTCACTCCTACGGCGTATTGCCGTGCCTCGACACTGAACAAGGTCGGGGTAAGGGAATACACGCGGGATTTTGAATACTTCGGCTCGTTGTTCAAATCAGCTAACCCTGGCACACCCACTCGCTCAACAAATCGGGCTTCGACCTCACCGTCACCACGCACGCAGCCGTCTGCCCCAAGCTCGCCCAATCCCACTTCAAGTTCCCGCCGCATCTCCCGATTCTACTGAGATCTTCCAGGCCCCGCTCAATGTAAGCTGCCCCCCCCCCCCCCTGTCCTGCTTTCCTTCGCCTATTCTAACAATCCACCTAGCCAGTCAATCTAATGCCCTCGTCTGCTGCTGCTGCCGCCGCCTAATCGACCACCAAACCCACCTCTAGGGCTCGACCACGACGGACGTCCCTGGAACTGCGCGGCCCATCTCGACCACCGCTGCGCCCTCAGTCTGCATCCGCGACCAGGTGGTGTGCTACCTGCTCAACGGGGACGCCGATCTGGCGAGCAGTCGGACGCGGGATGCCCGGGTGGGAGCGGCGGCGCATCATCAGCATCACGCGAAGGGCGGGAAGAATAACTAATTCGACTACACCCACCAACCCGACGCACGCGCCGCTCCCGCCCGGCGCGCCGTGACCCGCGGGGTTCTACGCGCACGTAGCGCGCGGGCTTCGAGCCTATCCGCAATCTGGCGCCACTCGCCGTCCTCCCACCGCCGCTCGCCTTCCCCACTACTGCCGCCGATAACTGTCGCCGCGCTCGCGCTTGGCGGACGCTCGCTGACGCAGATCGACTCAGGCTTCTCATCGAGCTCCCACAGCGCCGAGGCTGAAGGCACCCGACCGCGGCGTCGCACCTCAGCATGTCGTCCGCCGTGTCGTTCCCCTCTGGCACCAGCTCGTGCGGGCCCGTATCGCCCCCGTCGGACCACACCCACTCCACCCATCACCGCACACTCAGGACCAGCATGGCGAGCAGCACGACGAACGGCAAAAAGTGGTTGTCTTTTGCCGGCACTGCCGGGCGTGGGCGCGACGAAGGGCTGGGCGAGCGACGCGGGGCGAGGGTGGGGCCAGAGCTGCTTGCGGAGGCGGTGGGGCGGGTGCGGGTGCGGTTGCGGGAGGTGAGTTTTTTGCTGTTTTTCTTTTTCTTGTCCTTCCTTATGTCGGCGGGGTTAGCGCCCCCACGTGTTCTCGTCGCGCCCGCAGCTTCCCGGCGTACGGTGCACCCACCATCTCAAGGATGTCGCGTTTTCACCTTCTCTTTACTCTTTCACTTCTTCAGCTCAATCTCCCTCCCCACCGCCCATACTAACCTCCTCCACCAGATCCCTTCGCCCGCCTTCCCCGCGCCCACGCCGTGTACGCGCGGCTGCTCTCATGGTTCCTCGACAGCCCCGCGGCGCCGTTCGGCGTGCACCGCATGACGCTCGCGGGCAAGGCGCAGGGCAAGGACGCCGGCATGTGTTTTGGGCCCAGCGCGGCGGCGGGGGCTGTTAGGTGGGTTTCGTTTTTGCTCTTCTATTCTTCTTTCTTTCTGCCGTTGCCGGAAACTTGCGTTTCTTATCCCCGCTTCGTTGACTTGGCTCTCTCGCGTCGTACTTCTTTCATCACCTTTGCGTCCCTCTTCCTCCCCCACTCGCCTTTACGACGCCCTCTTCCCTGCCGTCCTCATCATTAGCCACGACCGTCATCATGTCCATCCTCGTCTTCCATTTGCTCCATTCCTTCACCTCTCCTCATTCACGGTCTCTCTCGCTTTCCGCTCGTTATCCGTTGCCTTTATCCTTATCTTCTCACCCTTCACGGTCTTCTCTTCTGCTTTTCCATACCCGACGCTAACACCCCCCCCCCCCCCACAGAACCCTCGTCGACTCTTCTCCGCCTGCGGCCTGGGCGTCTCCGTCGCCACTGACGGCACTCCCTACCAGACCGAGTGTACGCCGCGTCCCACACGCCCGCCGCCGCACCGCCCCTCAAGTTGCACCACTCGCACGGCTCACAGGCGTCGCACACGTCTACGCCAGCTGGTCTTCGCGCGCCTCGTCGTCGCACGCCGCACATGCCAGTTCCTCCTCGCATGCGTCGCACGGCTCGCATTCGAGCAACTCATCCTACACGAGCTCCTAACCTGCGGCGATGACGAAACGGTGGGGTGACCGCCCCGTGCTACTCCTGCTGGGCATCCGCCTGGGGCTCGACGGCGTCAATCCGGTGTACTACGAGACCGTCAAGGTAACTTCCCTCGTCCACACCACGAGCACCTACTGACCCTTGTGCAGATGCTCTACACCTTCCCGCAATCCGTCGGCATCGCAGGCGGGCGCCCCAGCTCCTCGTATTACTTTGTCGGCGTGCAGGGCGACGGCCTATTCTACCTCGACCCGCACCACTCGCGGCCAGCAGTCCCGCTGCGCCCGCCGCCCACCCCGTCGGCGCACTTCGCGTCCTCGACTTCGGAGCCGCCCGGGTCGCGCGCGGGGTCTCTTGAGCCGCGCGGGGGGTCCCTCGAGCGGCGCGCGCGGCCAGCCCGCCGATGACAGAGGACGAGCTGGTACTGAACACGCCGCGCGGAGGACGCGGCGGAGGAGGACACGAGCGGGATGACGCGCGCGGAGGCGGCGTTCTACCAGCGCGAGTACGCGCCTGCGGAGCTGCGCACGTTCCATTCCGAGAAGGTGTGCGAGATGCCGCTGAGCGGGCTCGACCCGAGCATGCTGCTGGGCTTTGTGTGCCGCGACGAGGGGGAGTGAGCGGACTTGCGGAGGCGGATTGTGTTGGTGAGTTTTTGCGCTCTCGTTTTGAATTGGGCTGATTGGGTGGTGTACCCAACTGCCGCGTACGATCTTTGCGATCCAGGACAAGCCGCCGACGTGGCCGGGGCGGATGACGACGACGATATGGGGCTGGAGGGCGTGTCGGACCCGGAGGAGGAGGGGAGCATGCGGTTCTTCGATGAGGGCTCGTCGAGTGCGTCGCACGGCGTCTCGTCGTCCGGCGCGTCGCACACGCACCCGTCGACGCACTACCACTCCAACTCTAACTCGACGACGAGCAGCGCGCGCACGCACAATGAGGCGGACACGGAGGAGGACCCCGTCGCGCCGATCACGCCAATGCCGACTACGACACGCTTCGACCTACCGAAGGCGCAGGACGGCACGGGGGAGAAGGGCACGGCGGGGTCGCCGTTCCCCGAGGAGGAGGACGGCTTCGTCGACGTGGATGCAGGGCGGGACGATGACATCGAGGACGACTGGGTCGACCCGGTGCCGCCTGCGCCTGCCAAGAGGAGCAAGAGCGCGAGCGGGAAGGGCAAGGAGGGGAAAGAGAAGAAGGAGAAGAGGAGCAAGACGAAGAAGGCGGCGGCGGCGCCTGTGCCGAGCGTGCACTATCCGTTCCCGGTGTCGGTGGAGGATGGTGCTACGGGCGGCGGCGGGCAGCAGCAACAGCAGCAGCAGCGCGCGAGGAGCGGGAGCGCCAGCGGAACATGACGGTGTCGCTGCGCCCGATGGCGCAGGGCCGCAGCGAGGGGCAGCGCATGCATACCGCGCGCGCGCGCGAGGGCGGCGCACGCAGAGCGGGGGCGTGCGCGGGGTGCTCACCACCGGCAACTAATGCATCCTTTTCCTTCTTTCTTCCTTCTTTCTATCGACACGCTTTGGCACCGTCTTGGCTTTGTGTTTTTTATCCACTTTTGTATTTTTTTCATCTTTGTGACTTGACTCGTACGTATCTATGCTTTGCATGCACGTTACTACATATTCATGATACCCCTGCAATTATTTATATATGCCTTCTTTCGCGCCTGTGTCTATACCTGACGAATCTTTTTTTCCCTAGGCGGCAGAGGTGTGTGGTGCTGCTTGGCAAGAGCTTCGGCGCGGCCGAAAGGTGCCGACGCCCTCTTGACCATCAGCGCGGACTTCGTGTGGCTGAAGCGAATGCCCCGAAGTGCCGTGGTTTTGCATTATACCAGCCTCACGATACGCCCCGTCTCAGTTCACTTTGGTTCCCCTGGTCGAGGTCTTCTCTCGAAGCGCCGAATCGGTAGCGAAAAGAGTCCAAGTTGGGGCGGTGGTCCTGGACGCACCACATTGTCTCAAATCCCGGCTTCTTCCGCATCTTTCAGTCCTCGTCAATGGTGTCATTAGTACTTGCCGTCGATCTATGCCAGAATCCTCGCGAGTTGACGGTTCCGCTCACACGTCATCGGCCTCTTCGACTGCTGGATTATTCCACAAGCTGGTACTCTTTTCAAATCTACCTCTGGCTATTTAAAAAGTGTCTTCTCTTCCACTTCCACCATTTGTCTCATACATCCGAGGCTTTCTAGAGGATGATTCGTTTGTCCCGCCCGTCTACTGTACCATTACGACCGGATGTTCAGTCACTATGTCACAGCCCTACCTGAACTGAACATTTTCTAATTGGGTCACAGGTCACCGGCATTTTGAATCGCACTTTTGGCGTGAAAGCGAGGAGAAATAGGCCGGAAAATGCCGAAAAATCGCCCAGAATGGCAATTTCCCACGAAATGAACACTTCAAAAATGAACACTTGGGGTCACAGGTCACAGTGGCTGAACATCCGGTCGTAATGGTACAGTACTCACCTTCTGAACGAAGACTGGTTCCCTGTTCGGACTCATCTACGATATTTTCGACCCGTCAGGTTCTGCGCTTGCATGTTCCTATTCGGCATTCGCTATCGTGGCCAACTTGCCTGATTCCGAATTGGAGGAAGATTCGGTCGGCGTTGCCCCTTCCTGTATCTGGTATCCATGCAGCTCTATGGTCCGCCATTCGTTCATGGTCATACTGAGCAAGCTCGGGCGGAGATCCCTGAAACAACCTGCATATCCTCCGCATGCTTTTCTCGAGAATACAACGGCTTTGAAAAAGAAATACCCGACTCGCATGCGGCAAGGTTGTTCAAGTCTTAGCGCGGGCTCACTTCTGGAGTGTCGACACGTCAATTGTGCGGTCTTCAATTTTCCTCCAACTCCGATCTCTCTCGTTGAATTCGTGTGCTGTGCAACATCTACAGATTCCAGAATCCAATGCATTTATTCGTTTGCAAGGTACCGTATATTCCTGTGCTATTATACAACTGTTGATTTGCCAAAATTAAAAATAGAGCGACTTCGCCAGCGGAACGCTTACTCCCAACGGTACCTGGAGACCGGAAGGCCGTTCATTAGCCATATAAAACGACCGGCGTTCAGAACCTAACCATTATCCTCTGGCAGGACAAACACAAGCCCTGAACAATGCTCCTCTCGACCCGCTCCTAACCGCGCTGGCCCTCGCAGCTCCAACAGCACGCCAATGAAGACTGCATCATCGTGGACGTGACTCCAATCTGCGCGCCGGACCACACCGCCGTGCATTCCGGCTGCGCCGTCATCTCCGCGCGCTTCGATAGCGCAAGCGGCGCGGCGCGGGTCGTCCCCGGGTGCGCGTTCCACGCGGGCTCGCTGGCCGGGTACGTAGACGTGTACTTCGGCGCGGACAGTTGTCTGGACGATTCTGCGGGTGGGTGATTCAATGATTACTGCTAGAAAATGAGTAATCACTGAGTGGCGCTCTCCACAGGCCAGAATATTGGCGGACAGTGCTGCGAGACGGGGACGGGGGCCAGCTGTTGGCGCCTCAATCCGTACCTACATGCGCCTTGAGCTGTCGTGGCTATTCTATTCTCAGGGATGAGCTGCACACATACGCAGGTCTTCCCTCCCCTCGTCCATTCAAGCAAACCTCTTTGCGGAGATTCAGCAGCTCACACAGAGCGCATTGGATGGGTGTGCTTCTTCCTTCGTTCTTTCGCGTATCTTTTCTTTCATAATTCCTTTATCTGTACACCGTAGCCTGTTCTATATTCATGCGCTGTCCCTCCCCTTTTTTATTTATTTCTTCGGCGTCGTTGATCAATATTAATTGCCGTCCTCCACCCCTTCCTCTGTTTCCTTTTCAATTCTTCAAGGTGTTCAATTGCCTTTCAATTTTCATTTTCACAGCAGGCACATCATCGTGCTTACTGAATTTCATCACCATTAATTTAGTTGCTCATCATTCCCTCCTGTGCTTCGGATGCCGATGCCGACTTTGGACCATCAGGTACAGCGTCTGCCCCTTCGCGTACGGTCAGGCGGGCAGGTAGAATAGCCGGACGATGAGGGATGAGTGATTCTACCTTCTCCTTTGTCTTCTCATTTTCTTCGTTCTTTTTGTATTGTTGATGTATGCAGGAGCAGCGTGAAGGACACGACTTGCTCTTTCTCTGTGCCATTTCAGCTACCCGTTGAGGCGTTTTCTTTTTTTTTTCATTTGACATAGCGTGTTTCCTAAGGTATTTTTTTCAAATGCCGATGCCCCCTTGACTCTATCTCGCTAGATGCCGCCAGATCTCGCTAGATCACGAAACGAGCGAAACGAGCAATGCTCGATTTTATATGGCGAGAACGGGCCACCCGTTTTGGCTCACTCCGGCCATACGGCTTTCTCACTGGGCCTGAACTCTCGAAGTTGTAGCGGAAGATTTGATTACTGGACACCTTCGGGTACCGACTCTAAACACAATAACCGCGCCACTCCTCGCCAACCTTCGGTTGGCTCGGCACGGCCAAGTTTAACGGCCTCAGAGCTAATATGAATATCTGAACAGTAATATTTTCTGTGTCGATTTCTCAGTTGAGCCCCGGAAATTGAAGTATCGACGATTTTGGCGGCTGTCACTGCGCCGCTCCTCGCCAACGGCTCGTCGCGGCCAGGTTGGACGGGTTCATAGTTGATATGAACTCTGTCTGAATTTTTTTGAGCCCAGGAATTTGAAGCATTGACTGACTATCACCGCACCGCTCATTCGGAACCAGGTTGCACTCCCACAGCCACATCACTGGGAAGCTCAGCAGTTCAATATTATCGATGTTTATTGTGCATGGTGTGGCGCGGGCCATTTAGCGGAACATGCACGAAGGTCACGGCGCGTCGGAAAATCGAAGCTGCATGACGAAGCCTCGAGCCGCCGGAGGCATTGGTGCGACATCGACCCCGACCTCCTGACACGCTCCCAAGGCGAGGGCAGTGGCCGGATGCCGGGGAGTGAGATGCGACCAAGAACGACCCGACTTCGTGTCATGCTCCCAAGGCGAGGGCGAAGGCAGGGCGTCGGGGAGTTCTGGAGTCGGCGCGCCTACGGTTGGACAATACAGACGTAGCCAAATTGCTGAGGCGAGTTGAGATCGAGTAACGACCAAGTATTGTGGACGAATTGAGCCGAGTAAACGCGCGGGTGACTGAAAAACGACCCCGACCCCGACTTCCCGACACGCTCCCAAGGCGAGGGCAGTGGCGGGTTGTCGGGGAGTAAAGAGTGTTCAGAACGAGCAGACTCACGGCCCCACTTCCTGCGATGCTCCCAAGGCGAGGGCTAGGGCAGGGGGATGGGGAGTAGGAGACACGACGTCGTGGTGGGAAGAATAAACAAGCCATGTTGGCTGTCAACCCCGCGTGATTCACACGTGAGGGCTTATTCCGTGCCGAAAGTTCCGATGACGAGTGTGTAGTAAGTATACGGGTTTTGATCAAGTAGTAATGGTATCCGGAGTCTGGAGTTGCCCTGCGTGTACAGTTTAAGGACCCGGACGTTAATTATTTTGTGCTGATCTCAGGAAGTTGAAAATCAGGTCGCCAAGCTCATTAGGGTGTTTCAGATATCGCAACTTGGGACGCAACTCGGGATGCAACTTGGTGCCCAACTTATTTTGAAGTTGCAACTCAAAAACTGCCCAACTTCGAAGTTGCGTGTCAAATCACGGTCGGGACCATGATTTGACATGCAACTTCATGCCCAACTTCGCTTATCCGATTTCCATCCACCATTGTCGTTGCCGGTGACTCCCGGAGAAATGATGTGACTGAAGTTGGGACCAAGTTGGGCATCAAGTTGCGTCCCAAGTTGCGCCGAAATCCTAATATCTGAAACACCCTAATAATTCTGTAGTACAGCCCGCAATGCGAGGGTTAGCTCCATGGTAAGTAATTCCGAGAACGCTCGATGGCTTGAACCGAGTCAAAGGTGCGTTCAAAATATACGATACTTAGGCTGCCATTGTAGGCAGAAAAGGCCAGGGATTTCGGGAGTAGGGCTGCTGCCCGTTGCCGTGACGGCAACGGCCGTCGATTCAACGGCTACTCCACGGCAACGGGCCGTCGAACAACGGCCCGTTGCATGGGTGAGAGAGGTCCTGACGGGACGGTACGGTCAACGGCACGGCCGGCCGTAACGGGTTGTTGATGGGCCCACGGGTTGAGAATAGTTTGTTTGGGCCATTTTACACGCAGAAGTGAGCTTTAATGTACTTCTCAAGTTTTTTTTGTCACAGCATAATACAAGTGAACACATATACCGACCGTTAAGCCAATATTAAGCACCGAGAAAGCTTCTCAACTGAATTCAACTGAATCAGTGAGTATCCCCACCTCATCATCACAACCCAAAAGCCCAAAGAATGCAAGGAGATATTTAACGGACAGCCATTTGTCTAAGAGAGGGGGGAAAATTGCCGCCGACAGGTAGTTGAAGTTGAATGAACTTAGTTGGACATTGCCATCACAGTTACGGCAATTGCCGCGATGGTGCAAAGACTTTGTATTGTGAGGACTGGAGGGAAGAGAATATATAAATAATGAAATAGAAACATATTAGAACACCCAGATGTCCTTCATAAACCAGAACCACACCTGGAAAAATGTTTGTGATTGCAATAAAAATTATGCCGTTGAACGGCCGTGGCGGCCGTTTTTCAACGGGCCGTAACACTGCGAACCCGTACCGCGACCGTGGCGTTGAGGTCGAGTAAAAATGGCTGACGGAACGGGCACGGCACCCCGTCGACGGGTGCCGTGGAACCGTCGCAACGGTCACGGGCGGCAGCCCTATTCGGGAGGTCAAACTTCCTATCTGGTGCCCGAGTAGCGTAAAAGGTATGAAGCAGAAGGGGAATAGGTGAAGAGAACTTCAGATCGTTAGATTTGTGGAAACGGAGAAAACGACTTATATACACCATTGAACAGCTGCACCGATTCACGAGGGCGGACTGGGGCGCGCAGTATAAAGCATAGAGTACTTCTGGCACCGAGTACAGTAATAAATTATACACTAATAACGAAGGCGATGGCAGTAGAATATACGGAGGGCGAAAAAAGTAACTTATTTCCTAACTTGGAACTTTACTTGCCGCCTAATTTTGGCGCGGCTAACTTTACTTCGCTTAACTTTTCCCACGGGTGGTTCCAGTTTACTTTACTTGCACCGTTCAAAGTAAGTTTTTCCTGCCCATTTGAGAAACATCTCAGCGAAGATATGAGATCATGTATCACATTAAACGTTACTTGAACATGATTTACACGCGCCTTTACTTGGTGGGCCTGTAGACTCGTTACCAGTCTGTAACCAATATCCGAAAAATGTGGCAAGCACTTTCGGTGGTTACAGACTGGTACAACTCGTTGACAGGTGTCGAGCTGTCCCCGGAGTTTGAACTTTTGGCAGGTGCCGCGATCGGCCGATAAGCGAGCCATCAAAACCGATCAATTCTGCCTCAAACTTGATAGCGATTTCGGCTCTTCCACCTGCAATAAAAAAATATCTGAGGAAGCAAATGTGTTCATTTCCAGCATAGGAAGGTTCTTGATAATTTGAATTTGATAAGAGGTCAAAGTGCAAGAGAGAACCAGGGCCTCAGCAAAATTTTAAACTCCGATGACAGCCCAATTCGGTTTCCCGAGTTGTACCAGTCTGTAACCGCCAAAAGTGCTCGCCACATTTTTTGGATATCGGTTACAGACTGGTTACGAGTCTAGTGGGCCTGAGGGTGGAGATGTTTGGGTTCACGGGCTAGAAATGTTTTATCACCAATATTAAATTTCGGGGAGCCTCCATAATACTCCAGGCCGGGTCATGGCACCTATTATAACTCTAAATACCCGTTCTTTGACCAACTTTGACCTCCATGAGAAAATTAAGAATAAGTTCGTCCATTCGTGGCACATCAAAATGAGTTTTGATCTCGTCGTCGTTCTGGGAGCTTAGCCTAACGTAGGTGCATGGAACAGTGACAGATTCATCTTCAGAATTAGTTCTCTCATCTACTCAAGAACTTTGTACACCTTGCTAATCTTGTTTAACCCTGTACCAATGCAATTTCGAAAATTGACATTTGTGGTCGTTCGGAACTTCTGATTGCCACGTTATTGAGCGCCATTGAACACAAGAGTGCCATAGACAATTCCTAACAGGTCTCAGATTTTGCAGTTCACTAAAATTCATTTTTGACTGAGCCCGAACTTGGCTGCCCAAGTTCATCAATCAAACAGGAACAAATTAACTTATGCCATCAGTTGGGTAAGTTAGATGCATTAAGACCACCAATTAAAGCAGATATCGCGGATCAGTGCTTGAATAGGATTCCCCCACAATGATAGAGCTCAGTCCTGTGATCTCCCGCGAAATTGACGCTTTTACTCGAGGTTTTCCCCATATTTAAGTGACGGCCCAAATTGTCAACAGGGCCGCAATGAGGACGCCTCAGGACGTGGTGACGAGACATATACACTTGATCAAACTTATTGACTTGAGTGGAGGTGGGAAGACAGTGAAAGAGGGGCATAACTGAGAAATTTCACGGTAAGGAAGTTGCGTGTTTGGCAGCCAAGATATGAATTAAGGACAACCTTCCTCTCCATGCAACTTGCAAGGCATATGGCTTGATAAGATGAATCATTTGAGCTCCATGAGCATTTTCTCCAGCCAGACTAAGGTCTCCCATACACATAATCACCTGAAGTTAACAGAAAGTTAGTTCGGGTCAAACACAACCATACTTACTTTGATGGCTGATCCGAAGCGTGCCGTTAACTTTACTTGTGCTTTCGCTTAACTTTGCTTGACAAACTAACTTCCTGAGCCAAAAGTAAAGTAAAGTTAAATTTGTATGGCCAAGTTATTTGCACAAGTTACTTTGTGAACCATCCCTCGGCGCCGCTTGACCTGCGGCAAAGCGAACCTACGCACTGGCGGTGTTATGATTCATCTGCTCAACTTCAACTTCCATTCCTTTATTTTACCTCCCTTGATAATACCATAGTCCCCTTTCGTTTTGACCTACTCCCTACACTGCACTCGATGTTCCCTCATGTTTCCGTCTTTATCATATCCGCAGATTTCGACTCTGTCCGAGTCTTGAGTTTTGAACATCAACATCGCGTCTGTCCACGTCTGCCTTTCGGTGATTTCACGGCGGCGTCACAGTTCGCGTATATGGTCGCCACAATATCAACCCGCTCTTCAAATCGGCCTGGCCCTTCCGGAATCTTTCTTTGGTCTTGTGACAAACAAACAAGAGTCCCCGCTGTTCAATGAGTCGGGCAAGCCACTGAGCGGCAGACCCCTTTGACATTTGAACAACCAATTTCATTGAAGTACTAGTTGGATCTGAACTACTCAATTACGTGCGTGTATGCATGTATACATAATAGAAGATGAATGATTTGAGGGGGCTGTTCCGAAACATTGCCCAGCGTGGGCATACGCGACAGCAGCAATCTTTGACACAATGAATAAAGAGCTGCGAGAGAATTTAAATTCAGTACTTTGTTGGCTGACGATGCAGAGACGTAATGAAACCCGCTCTACTACTCTCTAATCCCAGAATGTGGGGCCAATAATTGACATGCAGGCACTCTAGGAGTGAGCCCGCGTTAAGACTTAAACAACCATGCCGCACGCGAATCATCAAGTCGGACGTGAGTCGGGCACTTATTTTAACAGCCGTCGTATTCTCGAGAAAGCGCATGCGTAGGATATGCAGGTTGTTTTTAGGAATGCCCGTCCGAGCTTGCCCAATATGACCATGAACGAATGACGGACCATTGAGCTGTATGGATACCAGATACAGGAAGGAAGGGGCAACACCGCCCGAGTCTTCTAATTAAGATTCAAGTCCAAGCATGAAGGGAGTTAGAGCCGCCCGAAGAACGACAGGGCGGTCCTATACGCTGCTGGCGAAATATAGAAATAAATAGACGTCTTATGGGCGCAGCAATATTGTGATTGCCAGAAAGTCGACGACAAACGCTAGAACTTGAAGCGGATGCAGGAAGGATTCTCATTGAATCGCCTCGGAATCGAGGAGAGCGCGAGCCATTTCGGGCACCAGGGACTGCCAGGATGTTCAATGAGATGTCCGTCGACAAACTACTACCTTTGGCTTTTCTTTCGGTTCGTGGATGGGCGGAGATTTTTGGCCACGATAGCGAATGCCGAGTAGAAACATGGAAGTGCAGAACTTGAGGGGCGAAAATATCGTGGATGTGTCCTAACAGGGAACCAGTCTTCGTTCAGAAGGCGAGTAGACGGGCGGGACAAGCGAATCATCCTCTAGAAAGCCTCGGAGATATGAAACAGATGGCGCAGACAGAAGAGAAGACACAAGTACGGTTTTCGAAATAGCCAGAAGTAGATTTGCAAAGAGTATCGGCTTGAGGAATAATCCAGCAGTCGAAGAGACCGGTGACGTGTGGGCGGAACCGCCAAGACTTGGTCAAGACTCAACTCGCAAGGATTCTGTCCCAGGGGAACCAAAGTGAACTGGGACAGGGCATATCGTGAGACCGGTATAAAGTAAAAACCGCGGTGCCTCCATGCTCTCGCTTCAACCACACGAAGTCCGCGCTGGTGGTATGAAGTCAAGGCTCAAGTGCGGTTCGGCCGCACCGAAGCTCTTCCCAAGCAGCGCCATACACCTCCACCTGCCCAAAGTCGTCCCAGTCGAGGCAGGGAAAAAAAGATTCGCAAGGCACAAAAGAAGGGATATATAGATAGTTGTAGGGGTATCATGAATATGTAGTAGCGCGCATGCGAAGCCTAAATACGTACGAGTCATGTCATAAAGATGAAAAAAAAAACAAGTGGATAAAGAAGGCAAAAGCCAAGACGCTGCCAAAGCGCGTCGATAGAATGAAAGAAGGAAGAAAAAAAGATATATCAGTCATCGGCGGTGAGCACCCCGCGCACGCCGCCGCTCTGCGTGCACCCCCCGTCGCGGGCGCGCGCGGTGTGCATACGCTGCCCCTCGTTGCGGCCCTGCGCCGTCGGGCGGTGCGAAACCGTCACGTTCCGATGGCGTTCCCGCTCCCGCTCCTCCGCGCGTTGCTGCTGATGCTACCCGCCGCCCGAGGCCCCATCCCCCACCGACACCGGGAACGGATAGTGCACGCTAGGCACATGTACCGCCGCCGCCTTCTTCGTCTTGCTCCTCTTCTTCTTCTCCTTCTCTTTCTCCTCCTTTCCCTCTTTGCCCTTCCCACTCGCGCTCTTGCTCTTCTTGACCGGCGCAGGCGCAGCGACCGGCGGCGGCGACACCGGGTCGACCCTGTCGTCCTCGATGTCGTCCTTCCGCCCCGCATCCACGTCGACGAAGCCGTCCTCCTCGGGGAGCGACCCCGCTGTGCCCGCGGCGTCCTGCGCCTTGGGCCTCCGCTCACGTCCAAGCGTGTCGTGGTCGGCAGCGGCGTAATCGGCGCGCCGGGGTCCTCCTCCGTGTCCACCTCCTCGCTATGCGCGCGCGCGCTGCTCGTCGTCGAGTTGGAGTTGGAGTGGTAGTGTGTCGACGCGTGCGTGTGCGGCGCGCCGGACGACGAGACGCCGTGCGACGCGCTCGACGACCCCTCGTCGAAGAATCGCCGGCCCCCTCCCCGTCGTCCGTGTCCACGGCCTCCTCCGGACCCGACACGCTCCCCAGCCCCATATCGTCGTCGTCGTCCGCCCCCGGCCACGTCGGCGGCTCGTCCTGGATTACAAAGATCGTGCGCGGCAGCTGCGCACGCCACCCCAATCAGCCCAAATCCAAAATAAAACAAGAACGCAAAAACTCACCAACGCCGCCGCAAGTCCACCCACTCCCCCTCGTCGCGGCACACAAAGCCCAGGAGCATACTCGGGTCGAGCCCGCTCAGACGCGCGCTGGTAGAACGCCGCCTCCGCGCGCGTCATCCCGCTCACGTCCTCCGCGCGCTGCGCGTTGAGCACCAGCTCGTCTTCCGTCATCGGCGGGCTGGCTGCGCGCGCCAGCTGGAAGGAACCCGCGCGCGGCTCGAGAGACCCCACGCGCGGTTCCTGCGACCCCGCGCGCGACGCGGGGGGCTCCGACGTCGAGGACGCAAAGTGCGCCAATGGCGTGGGGGGCGGGCGCAGCGGGACTGCCGGCCGTGAATGGTGCGGGTCGAGGTAGAATAGGCCGTCGCCTTGCACGCCGACGAAGTAGTAGGACGAGCTCGGCCGCCGACCCGCGATGCCGACGGACTGCGGCAAGGTGTAGAGCATCTGCACGAGAGTCAGTGAGTGCCCTTGGTGTGGAAGAGGGAAGTTACTTTGATAGTCTCGTAGTATACTGGGTTTACGCCGTCGAGCCCCAGCCGGATGCCTAGCAGGAGCAGCACGGGGCGGTCGCCCCACCGCTTCGTTGTCGCCGCCGGTTTGGAGCTCGCGTACGACGAGGTGCCCGGATACGAGGCGTGCGAGGAAGAGCTTGGGTGGAAGGTGTGTGACGAGGACCTGGGATGCGACGACGAGGCGCGCGAAGACGAGCCCGCATACGAGGTATGCGATGCCTGCGAGCCGTGAGAGTGGTGCGATTTGAGGGGCGGCCCCGCGACGGGCGTGTGGGACACGGCGTACACCTCGGTCTGGTAGAGCATGCCGTCGGTGGCGACAGAGACGCCCAGGCCGCAGCCGGGGAAGGCGTCGATGAGGGTTCTGGGGGAAGGTGTAAGCGTTGGGCATTAGACGAGCAGGAAGAACAGAAAGGGTATGAAAATAAAGATGAAGATAAATAGCAGTAAGAGCGAAGGGGATGACAGGAGGTGAAAGAACGGAGCGAACAGATGACGGGCAAGGAGATGGACGTGATGGGGGTGGTGGTGAATAGGGTGAAGGGAGGGAAGGATGGAGGGTGATGACGAAGTGAAGGAAGAAAGAATAAAAAACCCACCTAACAGCCCACATCTGCCTCATCGTCCGCAACATCGACATCCCCGCCGGCGGTCGCGTTTCGCCCCGTTGAAAGACAGTGACCCCGCCCAGTGCAAGAAGAGACCACGAGCTGTGTTTCTCGACGCCGGCGCTGAGCGTGCGCCATGCACGGGTGGTAGAGACATTGTGCAGCAGAGGAGAACGATCACGATGTTGGGGTGGTGGGCCGAGAGGGAGCGCGCAGCAGGGTCAGTGTTGAAGGCTAGCACCGTTTAACGAGTTACGAGTAGGGGAGAGTGGTTAACGCATTCAATTGTATGTCGGCAGCTTGTGTTGCAAACAAAGGCTTCATTGCGCAAAGTCATGGCCGGTACTGCGATTATAGGCACGGACATACTCCACGCTCTACCGCAGTCCTCACACTCCATCCTCGTCTCCCGAAACCTTCTCTTTTCTTCGTTCGTCTCCCGCTCGTCCCGTCGACCCTGCTGTCGATCGCACTGTCAAGACTCCCGCCCCTTCCAAGCACGGCGGCCTCCGCACCCCAGCAGACTCGGGAGATCTCAAGTTCGACGCGGACACTGGGGCTGCCGCAGCCAAGGCTGCCGAGTTCCATTCTCAAGTACGTATATTTTGTCTACAGCGCCACTCCAATGACAAATCGCAAGTCCCCAGCTTGACAAGCATGAAGCCGCTATCCAGTCTCGCCCGTCATTTCAGCTACTTCCACTGGTACGGCACCGTGTATACAAGCATTCAAAGGCGCTGACGCTTTGCCACAGGAGCTCCAGGTAGAACCTGACATGGCGAAAGCGCTCGAAGAGAGGTTAGGCGACGAACACGGTTTAAAGTGTGTTTCTTTTTCTACACCCTTGATGTTTCTCATGACCCTGAAGGCTCGATTACGATCGCGAGACAAAAATTCTCTTCGTTACCTATCCCACCGACGTCCACGAGTCATTCCATGTACTTGTTTCCCCCTTCACCCACATTATCTCCGCAGATAGCGCCACATTCCTCGGCGCCACGAACGCCGATATCCGGGTCCAAGTGGATGAGGCAACACTCCGGAAAAATGTCCCGGACTTCGCCTTTGCAAAGAGGGCGAATGGGTCGAATCCGAGAGAATATGGAATAGTCTTTGAATCTTGCTACGCCGAACCGTCTACCCACGCAAAGGACAAGACCACCGACTGGTTCTCCGTACCCAGCATTGTCGGTGTGGTCATACTCAAGTTCGACATTGGGAAACTTAGCCCCCCGACAACCCCGCCGGACCTAGGCGCTGTGCCCGACACTTATGCGGCCTTTGTGGCAGGCGCACACAAGGCTCTAGGACCCATCGAGTATAAGGGCGGCACTTGGGCACCAACTATCAAGAACATCCACATATCCATCTATTACCGCGATGCTCTAGATGTATGTGGCGCTCTTATCCTCTTTCGCAGCATTTAATCACCATTTAGCCTTCAAAAAGCCACGGCGTGAAACTGGTATGTTTAGGGTCTAATTCGCTAGCTGTCCTGCTGACGATTCTAGGACGTAACACCTGAGTCGCCGAACGTCATCAGCAACCAAGAGACGATAGTCGCAATGCTCGAAATCCTGACCCGCCGTTTTATGGGCGAAGAGGCTTTCAAACGAATTTATCGCAACAAAGGCGACTTTAAAATCGACTGGGATAAATTTTATACAGAAGTGACGTCTAATCTGCTTACGGATGGCTACAACCGCTACCGCGACTCGTTCTCAGGGGTGGTCAATCCAAACTTCCAGACGTCTACGGTCATCACTCACCCTGAGACTGGGCTTTCTTCTCTCAAACGGCTGCGGGAGAATTTTGGGATAGGCGGAGATAACGTCGACGATGATGAGAAAGATCGCCTCAGTAAGCTCCCTGAGCCCAAGAAATGTGAGTGCCATATTTTCATCCCCTTCCCATCTAATGCGGCTGCAGAATTTCCATCCCTTCTCGCAGTTGATGTTAATACATGGTGTAATATAACGTATCCCCGGGACGAATACTACTATCCCTGATCTTACCAGTACTTCGAATTATTATATCATCCAATACTCCGTTGTGGCACCACCCTGAGAAGTACTTCACCGGGGTCGGACCCTCGGAGTGGTCCCGCGTTCTGAAACTTGGTTCGGAGCCATCGAACCGGTATATGACCAGGATCCCGGATTTTATACCCACGTTCGAGGAGCGGGAAGCGGAGCGTAGAAAGAATGTGGTTTTTTAGGGTGAAACCCCCTGCGGAACCCACGGCGCCGCAAACCAAGGTCAAGGCCACGGCGGCCAAGGGCGAATCCAAGCGCGAATCCAAGGCGGACCCAAAGGTGAAACCTGCTAAGGAAAGAAAATGTAGATAATGCCTATATTCATTTTCTTTCTTTCGTATTTACGACTTGTACTAAAGTCTACACTTCATATGCCATTGCCAATGCCACTTTAGGTTTATCTTTTCCGCCCGCGCAGGAAGGATTCAAAAAGATCATTCAATTATTCGCGTAACACGCACCCATCCCTGTCTGGCAATGTGTGTGTGAAGTCGGAATTGAAGTGGATTGCAGATATCTGCGTTCCCCTTGACTGGCCCCGGCTAAGTAGAATCTGGTACGAACCATACATCTGCGAACACAACTTCTTAGAGGGAGTGAGAATCAGTGCTGCATCGAAAGAAGATATGCAGATAACACACACGTTATTTGAATGCGGGGTCGTCTTTGCGAGTAACATTTGATGAACAAAAATCTAAAACGCCGACGCATGACAAAGTCAATAACATTGTACCACTGAGGATGGTCCAATGAATTGCTGCGTCATGGAAACCCTGAGTTGGGCTGGGTAAGTAAATAAAATAAGCTCAAACTGGACCATGACTCACAATGAGAACAGCGAGTCAAAGCGGCATTCAACATATAAAACACCGTTGATGGTGGTTGAGAAACTTCAAAGAGATATCAGTACAGGATGCCGATGGGTGCCAATGAGGACATACCGGACGAGCATCAATTTCAGGTCGACAGTTCAACGTTGATTAAGACCTAACTCAATTCAGCATGAAACTGCCAAAAACTCGCGATTACTTGGCACGGTGGTTGTGGAGGGTGTACGAACTGTATGCGTATGGTAAAAGTCTTGATGAATTGGATCAGAAATGTGCGGGATCCGATGGGCACTGACAGGGGACCTGAGTCGGGGACTGGGACCGTCACCTGCGCCGGGGATGGCTGGGGGTGGAGCTGCTCCTGGGCAGATGGACATTTCGGGCCGTGGATTCAGGTAATGGCGGCGAGGGAGCTCGTTCTTGAGCTGGCGGAGGTGATCCTCTTGACGCCTGAATCGTACGCGCCGCAGGGGACATCCGAGTGCTCCTCCGGTGTGAATGCAGATGCGGGGGATTCGTCTGGGTCGGCATCGACCCGCAGCGATGTCTTGGACGCAGGCGGTTCCACTGGGGCTTTCTGGGCATGGGGTGTCGCTAGAGGAGGAAAAATATACATGTCAATATGAAATTAGAGCCTCTGTAGCATACCTTAAAACGGCGCGGTAGCTTCCCATTAAATGAGACACAGTCAGCACTGAAAAGAGCCAGAAACTGGGACTAGGAGCTGATGAATCTGAATAGAAGAGGGGGGGACAGCACCCTGAGAGTTCCTCCACTTGTTTCCGGTGTAGAACGGACGTATGGTTTGAGTTTGAGGCGCTTCGTCGTCGTGGGAAGAGACTCTCATGCCGTGACCCGATTACTCATGCTTCAGGTCAGGAAAACAGACTTCGTGCTTGTATGAGAGATTCAAGGACTTTAAATAAATTCTGAGTCGATAGAAACCGTTTAATTGATGAGCCGAATTGACTTGGATTGATTTTGGGGCGAAATAAATGTACCGAAAAATCAGGAAGGCTGAAAACAGTGGTGATGGGGGCCAACAAATCTTCCTATTGGACTTCTAACATTACAGAAAGTGTCAGGGAGTCTACCCAAATGTATCAATACCAAATTTTAGCAATGGAAGGTTATAATAGAAAATGTGTACAAAAGATACCTGACAATCCCAGTATGGTATTTGAGTCGAGTTCGAGTTAATCTCCGCTCTGGCTAACATTCCTGCTTTTATTGTTGATGGTTTAATAACCTTTCATAAAGTATGCGACTACATACTGTATTCATCCATTTATGCTTCCGTAGGACAGGAACAGCGCAGCAAGTCAAATGCATCTCACATGCATATATGTCCTATATCGGGAAAATTTGTGCTGTGTCCGTTCAAAAGATATGGGAGCCCTGAAACCCATGTAATTCATTCATTTGAATGTTTAATAAGGTGGGAAAAATACAATAAGTGTCTGGAAGTGCGGCGCTCAATCGATACACGTGGTTTCAGTCCTGGAGGCGGGACGGGCATACAATACTTTCCCCTATTAAATCTCCAATACAGCCCGGCGCAGTGGACACGTTTAAATCAAAGATGCTTTATACTATTGAACAAGCGCCTACGTGGAAATTTGCACGCACAGAAAGGGCGCAAAAGCTGCAGCAGCGTGATTTGCGTAAAGCTATAAATGAGGAGAACGGAGCCAGCAGAGCCATGGGAGAAGAGCCTGGGGAAAGCTAGAATCACCGTTAATATTCAAAAAGAAACGTAACCATAGACAGAAGCGTCAGGAGAAGCAGACCCAGTTTTGTGTTAAACCTGTTTTACAACGCAGGAAGCTAACGGGAGCCGGGAACAAAGGCGCAACGTTTTCTGAGATGGTATTTTGAACATCAGTTACTGGTATTGCAAGCTGAAATCGGCGGAAGCACAGGGAAACGAGAAGGGACCCAGTTTTCTGCTGAATGAAGAATTCAATGGCAGGGCATGGGAAAGAGACAGGGAGAAGATTGGGCGTCGAGGAAAGTTCATATCAGAGTATGGGTGCGTGTGGAGACCATCTACAGGCATATGGACGGGCAGGAGGGGGCACAATTCCCATCGAGCGCTGGAAAGGAGCAGGCCGAATAACAGCGCAGGAACAGGCGCAGATAACTGTCCGTGTTGTTGAGCGGTCGTTGCTCATAGTAGTATTATTTCGGCAGGGTATGGGAGCATGCAGAGGCGGGATCGTCCCGGAGGAAGCGAATTAGTGCGAAGGGATGCTTGGCAGCATAACAGGAGAATGGGGAGAGGACGGAACACAAAGAGAAGCCTGGACTATGATTTGTGAGATAGAAGTATAGATATCTAGCAAAAGAAACCCCTTGTTGAGAGCAAGTGGCGCGGGGGGGAGCGATTTTCGTCGTGGTGAGAGGAGACATGATGGGATCATCTCACAAATACTTAATTAGCTTTCCTTAAGTTCTAGGTGGTCAGACCGTTTTTGCAACTTGAGTTTAGGCAGATCTTAAGTTCTGTCAAGTATTCTGTACCTACTCGGTCCTGCCTATATCCTACATATCATGGGGGTCATCCCGAACTTGAGTTCCATCAGGTCTTGAGTTTTTTCCATTACTCAAGTTCTGGTGACGAACTTAAGATTGTATAAGAGAATCTACTACTTGAGCCACAAGAGGACTGAAGTTCACGCAGAACTTAATTTCTACTGTGAGACTTCAGTTCTGTGTCAAAGCTGATTTTTAATTAATGGAATACCAATGGAATACTTAAGTTTTGACCAAACTGAAGTCCATTTCGCAACGAACCTAAGTTCCGGAAGGTGCAAGGGAAAGTGGCACAAATCCCTGAAATAGCAATTGAGGAAAGACGAAGAAGATAACACGGAAACTCACCTCTGGGAAGGATAACGATACTGTGGACCTCATCGTAAGTTTCTAACTTTATCCGAAAGAGTGGCACATACCTAGAATGCCACCAGACAGAAGTCATTGATCTGTCAAGGTCAGTACAACCATGACTGAGGTTGAGCTTGCACAAAGGAAGATAAGATAAATTGTTGAGGCGGAGAGAAAGATCTCATGGAAGTTAGAAGGAAGGCGAAGTGCAGTGTCCGATGTCGTGGCGTGTTTGGTGAAGAGCCGCCATTGTGAATCAGTAACGTCACGCGTTACGTATTCGCTTCTCTTTTCAAACCACCACCCACGAACCCATCGAACGTGCCACAGCCCGCCGATTAGCTTCAAAGCTGGCCTCCGGGACGGGGTGGCGGGCTTTGAGGACGTTCTTGCTGGTAGAGCCTTGTGCCACCCGCCAACATCAGCCTGCAGCTCTGTTTGCGCGTGCACCTCGTCAACGGCGCGCCCGGGTGCGCGTTCTTTTCTGTCCCGTATCATTCACTGCTTCCCCTCCACCTCCACCTCCCACCTCCCCCATCCCTTCCTTTCCCTCTGGCTATGTATAGACGCTGCGCAAGTACCACAAAATGTGTCCATTCGATGCAAATCTGCGCCAGGAGCACACGTTTAACGCTCCCCGATGACTCACGTTTGATGCGTCGTAAGTCCAATTCAGTCTGGATATTTCAGCTACTTTTAACTCATAAAAAGTGTTCTATGTCTTAAAATATGTACGTCAACACCCTTCTCAACGCACGCCGCCCCTGAATTTGTTTTTCAACTCCTGGTTCCCCCCGACACGCCTACGCCACCCAGCGCTGCTCCAGCTTTTGAATCAATCTCTGGTGTTCCCACGGCACGAACGTTGCGTTAAATTCGCCCCCCGACGCGGCAGCGGCGCTCCGCGCGGCGTCGAGTTTTTTATCAGAGTTCTGGCCACCCCACAACGTCCTCCAACCACCGCCCACCGCGGAGCGTCAATTTTCTTCGATATTCGAAGTCCCCGCCACCTCCTCTTCCTTCCCCATGCGCCCAGGACGTGTCGGGTATACATCGCCCTTACAAATACTTTTTAGCCCTGCCGGCGCCGGATTGACCTGCGATTACGGTGAGCAACTTAATTTTCACGTGTCCGGGACTTAAGTAGGGAGGAACGACGGGCAATCTTGAGCTGTACGGAACTTAAGTAAGCCGAAACTTACGTTGTAACGGAACTCGAATACATGTGCCTAGTAATCGATCGATTGGCAGCACTGAAGTTTGATATGTGGAACTTAAGTTTGAGGATTTGAAAGGGAGGTCTGAAGGTCCAGGAATGAGGTGCGCGGAGCTTAAGTTGTCCCACAACTCAAGTTCAAAATGCGGTCTGACCGCCTAAATCTTAAGGAAACCTAATTTTATTTCATCATCTCACGTGTTCCTGCCATCCGCATTCGGACCGGCGGAACAGCGCCATCGCACCTTGATCGCGGCTTAGCCGGCGTCGGGAAGGGAAGAAATTTAACGCGTCGACCGCGCGCTGGGCATCCGAGATTTTGAGAGCCGACATGGCCACATCAGCGGCAAGACTGCGCGCATTCAGTGAGTCTTTCGGCTGGGTGGGCTGGCTGGGTGTGTATACCCCAAAGCGAATTTTGTTATATTGCGTTCAAATTGCGTTGTGGCAGGCGACAGAGGGGTTCGCGGGTGGTCCGAAGTTCGCATTTTCAAAGACAAAAGTGAAGGGCGGGGCGGCATCGTAGTAGAGCATGAGATAGAGTACAGGAAGTGGTAAAGAGCAAGCGATCATCTTGCCACCCTGCATGAATAATGCATTGTTCGAGCTTCAGAGCGTTCAGTGAGCTGTGGGCGTCACATCAAAGGAACATTTACCAATGATTGCCGAAGCTTCCCAAACAGGAAGGTCCGTTAAATTCCAGGGCTAGCTGGCTCAGCCGAACCATGGATAGCCAGCTACCCACAAACAGGCTACCCAGCGCTATGATTTTAGTCTCTTCCTGTCCATATTCCTCTCTCTCAATGGTGGATGGGGTCTCTTCGTTGCCACGACAAATCCGTCACAGTCAAATAAACTTTCTCTGCCGAAACATGAAGCTCAGGCCTGTGGCATGCAACGCCGTTTTTCTCCACACTCATCCTCTTGTCACTACTACACCACAGATGGAAACAGGGTCGTGCCACTTCCCGGAATGCAAGTTTTATGGTTCACTCGTGGTCCACATGAGGCACGACCACGCCAAATCTTACAGTGTCACCTGCGGCGTGAAGAGTCTATCCATTTTCTATCCCCAATATCACACGCTTACATGCCTGGGTCTTTAGCATTCGACGTTCCTCGAGAAGATAATGGCACTCTCAAATGCCCATGGCAAGAGGGGGACGGTTCTGAGTGCCAACACACTTGCACTAACTCGGAACCGCTCCGGAAGCATCTGAAGAATAAACACAAAGTCAAGTCACAGATCCGCATCCAAAGCAACGGAATCCCGCAAGTGCCTGTAGGGGCGTACTCGAACGACGCCAACGACGACTATTCGGACGGTGACGAAGACCCACCGCGCTCCCCGCTGCTCCGTTCCTCTGTGATGCCACCTTTGGGAGGCGGTTCCGCGTCGGGCACCACTAGACCGTTTGTCGGGAGCGCGATACCACAGACGGAAGGTGAGTTGATCAATTATTATGCTAATAGGCCGCACGCTAAATCCTTACTTTGCGATTCCTTCCATAGAAGGCATCGTCGGGAGCGCGATATCACAGACGGAAGGTGAGTTGATCAATTATTATGCTAATAGGCCGCACGCTAAATCCTTACTTTGCGATTCCTTCTATAGAAGGCATCTGTGAGCGAAACCGGTATCACGCGGGATACGGATGTAAATAGCACGCGCAGCCGTAGCACGTGTGAGAGAAGAGCAGCGTTGGTGTTACACGAATGCAACACAAATATCAAGTAAGCGAAAGTATTAGGCTCAAGAACCCTTATACAATCAGTCAACACGGGGGACTTTCACCAAAAGAAGCCTTTAAACGGGATTCGTATCTCCGTTTAACGTGCACTTGGGATAATTCACCAAGCACTTAGGACCGCTATTCTAACGGTAATGTAAGCTCTAGTAGTCGTTACACTAGCGCTAGACAGTAAAAGTAGTAGATAGTTTAGTGAGCACTTGGCTTCACTGAAGATCACACAGAGTAGTGAGTTCACTTGGTAGTTGTATTGGTAAAGATGTAAGATGTCTCACAAGAGGGAGACATTCCCCTTATATACTACTTGGGTGAGTCATATCTATATGACTCACAAATGCAGTACTCAGAGCCTTGCACAGCTTATGCGGGTGCGAGGATTTGAGCTGTGAACCGTGATAAAAATAGATCAAATGTCAATCAAGAATCAGATCGCAGCACGAAATGATTTACTGAGCGCGGAAATAAATACATGGAGGCTCGAAATAAATATAGTAGGCCAGGAAGATAAATAAACACAAGAATAAATAGAAGTTCCAATATCCATCACATAGCCCCCCCAGCCTACATGTATCGGGTTGAGCGGCATGTGACTATAAATAAAGTAGCAACCCATTAGTCTCCTGGCTCGTTGTCCATGATGATCTGATTCAACGTGGACACGGAGCAGCCAAGTTCTTGGAGATGAGTTCGAACCAAGAGATCACCAGCATCGTTAGATTGATAAGACAGGGGCCAATGTGCCAGGTATGTGCATTCGCCTCGAGTAATTGAAAGAATTCGAAGGTTGAATGCCCCGCTGATAATTCGTGCGCAGGCTGCGTAGAAAATGATGAGTAAGGCGCAGATATTCAGAATAGAGCGCACCGAAGTCCATCTCATTCCGAAGAAGTTGATGGGACATGAAGCGCTCCAAAGATAGGTAATTTCCATAGAAGAAATAGCGTGTGATCCGATGAATGGTCTCGACCTTGGACATTCCCACAGCGGCACCCCAGTTCCACGAGCAATGGTAGCCAAACTCGATAGAAATGCGAATGGCATTAGCAATCCAATTGATGAAATAATGGTACACGGATTTAACCATGTGGACGAAATCAATAGCGCTGTCAATGTCGGGAAATATGTGATGACGAGCCTGGAGTGCGTAAACGCGGAAAAGGGATGCTCCCGGCATAGGGAGGCCGAGCTGCGCCAAATTCGCGGTCTCGATAAAGATTGGAATGTCTGGGCGGCTGCCTTGACAAAACGGGTTGTGATTATTGGCGGAACAAAGGAGGTAATCGCCGACACTGTCCAAGCTTTCCCACATCATGTGTCGGATGCCAGGCCGAATGGAGTAGGAGTGCTCGCCCATGCTCACGTCGATCTGCACATCTTCGGCGGAAGGGATATGATGGGCAAGCTGAGTAGCAAGACGATGGTGCAAAAGTGATCGTAGTGTCGGATCACCAACGACTGAGTCTAGCGCATAGAACCCGTTATGCGGGCTGAAAGTCGGGATGAGTGCGCGCTGAAGCTGCGAAGGAATCAAAGAAATCGACGGCGGGGATGATGCTGATCCGCAAAATAATGATGAATCCGAGGAATCCGACGGGCTCGCAAGATGCGACAAGGCATGTCGGGATATTGCGACCACAGGTGATGGTGGTGATGTGCCGACAGGTGAGGGCGGTGGTGCAACAAGTGGGAGCGAGGAAGATGACGAAGACGATAAAGACGAGGGAGAAGAGGAGTATACGAAATCTGAGAAGGTCGGAGAAGGTGATGGGGCTGATATGCGAGGAAGACTCCGTAAACGATGTGTCGTGAGGCGACAGGTAGCAGGAGACGCACACTGGACGGCTGCAGGACCCCGATGACCATTGCAAATATAGACCATAAGCTCGGGATGAGCTATAGCGAAGTTTGCAGGGAATTGAACCGGTCCCGAAGCTACTGGGGCAGCATCGAAGAAGTCCGAGTATTTATCGCAGTACTGAAGTCCCATGACTTCATTGGGGTAATGGAGTACGATAGGCATGATGAAGACGAAAGGTAGATGGATATGAATTGCTGAGTGAGATAGTGTGTGATGCAAGTGGATTGTGTTGCTGTAATTCGCGTTGCAGCCTCGCCTTTATACCTGCAAGACACACTGCAGGTGCGAATAAATCCGATAAGCTGAGGAACTATTCAAAATACATCGAGGAGTCGACAAGAATTTCATTTCCCTCATCATGATCACTTTGAGGAGTTTGAACTGCCTGCCATTGTGACTCCTATTCTGCCCGAACCGTGTGAATTCTGTGAATCATGGGATTCGCGGGTACCCGCCACTGCGCCAATTTTAGAGGCGGTAGGTCCCCATTTCCCACGTTATTCGGCACTGGGTCCGAATTTCCTGTCTTGGAATGGTTCTGGGATTCACGGGTACCCGTAGCCGCGCTATTTTTTCGAGGCAGTAGGTCCCCATTTTCCACGCTGTTCGGCAGTGGATCCGACTTTCCTGTCTTGGAATGGTTCCAGGCTTCTAATATCAGTGGCGCATTTCGAAGTTGTCGCTTGGTGAGCCACTCATCGTCCTCTGGACCAAAACCTTCCCATCTAACTTTGAATTGTTGAACTCTTCGGCCTTTGACTCTGCGCCAGCGCTCCGCAATAATTGACTGAATGTCCACTTCAGGAGTGACATCAAAATCATCACGGTTTAGAGACTTCGTTGGACGCGAGCCAAACTCCGGAGGTGATCGTTCATATGCCTCGAGGTGGGCTATGTTGAGAATCGGATGAATGCCATAGGACACCGGCAATCTGAGCTGATATGTAACCGGGCTTAATTTACGAATGACCTCGAACGGTCCATCATACTTCATATGGAGCTTCTTTCCGCGGCCTTTTTCGTTCTTGAGGAGGCCGAGGGAATGAGGATTTAAAACAACCATGTCACCTTCCTCAAATTCAGTAGTCAGTCGCCCGTTATTGTATGCACGCTTCTGAAAGACTTGTGCTAATAATAATGACTCTTTGGCTCGGGTGCGACTTGACTCGAATTCGTCCACCATTTGTTGAGCCTTATCATTGATTATCACTGCATCTCCATCACCCCCCCGAGCGCTTTGATTGATAGGTCTCGGAATGGCAGTGGAGTGTGAAATAACTGTCGAAGCGGTGATTGGAGTATAGCCACGCAAAAGAAATGCGGGAGCGAAATTTGTGCTGGTGTGTGGAGTAGAATTATAGGAAAGTGCGAAGCCATCCAGAAACTGAGCCCAATCATTCCGGGCAGGACTAACATATGCTCGAAGTGCAATTTCGAGAGTCTGGTTCAAATTTTCTGTTTGACCATCGGCTTGAGGATGATAGGACGTCGTCAATGCACGTTTCATTCCCATCAACCTGCACACCTCTGCCCAAAAGTCATGCCTCCATCGAGTATCTCGGTCTGTGATCACTTGCTTTGGAATACCGAATTTGGTGATGACATGTTGAAAGAACAATTTCGCTGTCTCTAACTCGGTAATTCCAGTACTGCAAGGAATGAAAATCGAGTATTTTGTCAGCTTGTCCACAATAACGAGGATGTTATCAAATTCTCCGGATTTGGGCAGTTCGGGAATAAAGTCCATGGATATTACCTCAAATGGCTGTGTCGGGATTGGGATTGGTTGCAATAATCCAGTTGGTGCATGACGTCGTGGTTTAGCCTTCTGGCAAATATCACAGCTTGAAACATATCGTTTTAAGTCCCGAGACATTCTTGGCCAGTAATAGGTGGTAGCAAGGCGATTATAACACCGGTGGTATCCTGCATGCGCTGATTCTGTCAGTGTATTGTGCACCTCATCCATAATCGGAACACGGAACTTCTCGGGGACACACAATCGATTATTTCCCTGCCAATCCTCAAAATATATTAGCCCAGAATCACTGTAATGATACTGGGGATAATGAGGATGGGTCCAGTTCGTCTCCTTCTTTAAACCCTTAATCACCTCGGAGAAGTGTGGATCAAGAGAATATGCAGATGCCCATTCAGTGAGTTCCTTTTCTGACATACCAATGAGAATGTTGTAAGACCGAGAAGTAACATAATTGGAATTCAGTTCTCCACTTTCATCGATGGGTACTGGACCGAGATGAATTACATTGTATTCTCCAACGGAATCCTCTCCATGCACAAATCTTGTGGCTACTGTGAGCAGTTTCTCCTCGAATTTAGGACCTAAATCCTCATACATGTTCTTCAGAGGATCTTCGCCGCCAGTGAGTTCAACTGTGGGAATTTTATCTGAATTGGGACTGTCCTGAATGGGGACGCGGCGCCGTAACCGAGAGATTGGATCCACGTTAGAATGAATCCTGCCGGCACGGTGGACGATTTTCAAGTCAGGATAAGCCGAAAATACAGTACCCCAAGTTAGAAGTCTCCTATTCACGTTCTGAAAGGTACGACTCCAGGTCAAAGCCGCGTGATCAGTTATAGCAATGACGGTTTCTCCTTCGAGGAAGGGCTGGAATTTAATCAATGCTTCCTTCAATGCAAGCGCTTCCCTTTCAGTCGGTGAATAATTTCGCTCTGGAGATTTCAACACACGAGACCAGTAGCATATGACACGCTCAATGTGAACCGTAGTGTCCTCAAAATTCAACGCCCACTCACCGGGAAGAGGAATATCATTGACCCCCTTGACCGCAGTGACAAGGACCGGAATTGGTTCTTTGGATTTAAAGGCACGTTCCAGGCGCTCATACAGTCTGGTTCCTCGAAGATCTCGAATTAAAATTGGCTGGACCTGTTGTAATATAGCTGCCAATCCATAATCGCATGCATCAGAGTAGACACGGAAGGGTCTTCCAGCCATCGCATAACCACGCACGGGCGCATTGGTCAAAACTTGCTTGCAAATTTCAAATGCCTCCTGCTCAAGTTCGGTCCACTCCCATTTTATTCCTTTCTTCAGAAGTTGAAACAATGGATGCGCAATCCACGAATAAAATGGAACATAAGCAGAAAAGTACACCATCATACCAAGGAATTGTTGCAGTTCATGTACATTCCGTGGTTCATTGAGCTGTAAGATGGCATCGACCTTTTCTTTATGTGTGGATAGACCTAGTCTAGAGACCTTTTGACCAAGAAGCAGAAGAGACTGGTATGCAAAATGACACTTCCCGGGAGACAAGGTGAGATGAGCCGCAGAAATTGCACTGAAGACTTGATCAAGGTGCCGAATATGCTCCTCAAAAGTGAGTGAGAAGACAACTATATCATCAATATAGACCAACGCGAATATCCACAGGAAAGGAGCAAGAACATTATGCATAACTCTCTGAAAGACACTGGGACCATTGCGATATCCGAAAGGCATTCGGCGAAATTGCCAGAGTCCACGATGCGTTCTGAAGGCGAGTTTCTCAGCAGCAGAGTCGGACATTGTCAGCTGAGTAAATCCTGCGAGTGCATCGAGAGCGGTAAGCCATTGTGAACCAGAGAGAGCCTGTAATATATCTTCTTGACGGGGAAGTGGAAATTCGTCCGCAACAACCATCTCATTCAGCTTTCTTAGGTCTATGACCATCCGAGGTTTACCATTGCGATAGACAATAAACACAGGAGCTGCCCAAGGACTCTTTGATGGTTCAATAACACCGAGTTGGATCCACGAGTCCATTTGCTTGTCAATAACTTCGCGGTTGGCGGGGGAGACAGGAAATGGTGGTAAAGAAACAGGTTCTGAACCTGGTTTCATGGGAATGTCAATTTTACCCTCGTAATTTCCAAGTCTTCCATCAATTCCAAATGCGAGTTGGTTCCGCAGGATCATGGCTTCCAGTTCACGGCGCTGTGTAACCGTAAGATCACGAGAGATGTCAACTTCACTCAAAAGTTTATTCCCAGGTATGGACTCTTCAGGTACCTCAGATGTCTTTGGACCGCCTTCCAGAGGTTCTTCGGCGAGAGGATCGTCAGCTTCTGTAGCATTTCGCTGTGCCTTCGAAGAAATATCGGTTACTGACCGAGCAATATTTGAACTTAAGTTTGCCCTAGTCCTGTGTCTTCCTGCACGGCAGTATGGACAGTCATCTTCGAAATTCGTTACTGGTTGTTGAACGTGAGAACAGTGCTCGCATTTCGCCTGAGTATTCAAAGAGTTACTAGGAAGTTCAAAAATAGCTGACAGCTGATCAATTTGATTGACTTCGTCGGTCGGACCGGAAGTTTCCGAATCGGCTTCTCCTCTGCGCACGTTTGCAACTTGCTCGTCGGAAATCAATTTCTCATTTACCAGACACCGCATCAAAGTCGCGTGAGCGTTGATTTGGTTCTGTTTCTCTTTGGAATACCTGTCCATTCGGTCCAACCATCCTTTTGGATTTCTGGCTGTGCCAAGGACTTGTCCGGAGGAAATTGTTATCGGTGAGGACGAGAAATTTGCAACATGCAGGAGCGGCCTATCTTTCGAAATCAACATATCTGGAGACCCATAGACGCATTCTGTACCGCCGTTTGCATGAAAACTACGCTCCACAAAAGCAGAATTTTGTCCCTTTGGAAAATGCAATTTTACAGGTACGGCGACACTGGTTTCTGGTGAAATGACAATTCTGGCTTCAGATCTCACCTCGTGATTCACCCTTCGAAGTCGTTCCCGCCTCTTGAGCTTCTGATGCTTCCGATGAATCTGAGCTTTGGACCCATGCTGCTGTATCCCAGGAAGAACACGAACTTTGAATGCATGACCATCTTCATCCATGAGTGCGGGAGAAGTTGATGTAGCCACGTTAATCTCACGGCCTGAATCTCCAAAAACAAGGTATGATTCTCCTTCTCTCCTAACTACTGAAATCGAATATTGATCGGAAAAATCATTTCCCAAAATGAATGGGGTCGTCATTCCCTTCACAACATATGCTTCAACAGTGAGTTTCACAGGTCCATCATCTGTGTGGAAATATAGGTCCAGAGTGACATATCCTGAGATTACTGACTTCCCAGTGACTTGAATTAGATTGATCCGCTGTCCAGCCTTCGTTCTTGGCATGTGTGTCAGGCTCTCCAGTGCCTTTTCTGAAATCAGAGTGATATCCGAGCCTGAGTCAATAATCACACTCAGTGGATCAACATCTAATCCTCCCACGGTTGCAGTTGCTTCTGTAGCTCGTGCACCAAGAAATGAGCACCCAGGTGGCCTGGCCATATACTTCCGAAGCTCAACCAGAGGTTTATTTCCAGTTGAATGGCGGACATGGTAATTCACTGATTCAATATCTTTGGCTAGTCTGCGGCGAGTTCTGCGATTCAAAGCGGGCTTTGCTCTATATGTTGTGCAAGCAGTGACCGTTGAGTTTCCTAAAGAATTTTCCGACACGCTGTACTGCTCCAATGGCGAATTTTCAACCGCGTGATTTTGCTGATTACCCCCCTCCAGGGCCGGAGCACTTCCTGAAAGCGCTTCAGTAGTCTGAAGGGGTAGGTCAAAATCCTTGTTGGAATCATTCCCAGACTCGACTTCATCATCAGTATCCAGGCTGTAGTACAGGTCATTATATTCTTCAAGAGCATCATGATCTTCATTGGTTGTGCTGGCTAAGTTGGCTCTTGCAGCACGATTACCTTTGAATGAATGTTTACACTCATTGTCCCAGTGTTTGCCGCTTCCGCAATGCCTGCAGGGCCGCGCACCTTTGGACTCAGGAGTAGCCTTCTTCGAAACATTTCGGTCATCTTTTGGAAACTTCGGCGGTTCCAGATTTCTTGACCATCCAACCAAATTTACTCGTGCATTGCGGTTACCACTGCGCGAATAATCCCGGTCACGGTCGCGATCTCTGTCTCTGTCCCGGTAAGAGCCATCTCTGTCGTTCCGAGCGTCGAGTTTCATCAGAGCCTCCTCATGATAGCGAATTGCAGACTGGAACTGCACAACATCCTGGTACATTTGGGTCGTAAGGATAGTGTTCCAAAGAGAGGGTGCACCGTCCATTACTTCCATTATGATCTCTGAGTCATCTAACGTGAAGACGGTGTTCAACAAATCGGTCTTACGAATAAAGTACTCGCTAGGAGTCTCACGGGCATGCCCATAATCTCTGTAAGTAGCTTTGTTCGCTCGTCCCTTTTGTCGATCGAACCATTTACGGTTCAAGAAGTAAGTTGAAAAAGCCTTTCTCAAGGTATCCCAATTTTGTTCAATTTCCGTACGGTAGTTAATGGGTAGAGACCAGTACCAAATTTCTGCAGAGCCCTCCAATCTCTTCGGAACTATTCTGCCCAACTGACGAAACACAGTAGACGACTCTCGAGCTATGTCATTAATCTTCAGCATCCACCGAATAATTGTGTCGGTATTCCCATCCCAAGTAGGTACATTCTCGTATTTGAGTTTCAAGTCAAAATGAGGTTCCTTGGAAGAGGAAGTATCCAAAACACGCGGATTTGGGGCCGGCGCTGGCGGGCCGCGTTGACTGCGATTAGGCGCGTAAGGATTAAATCTACGGCGCGCACGAGAGCTTCGGTCATCGTCATCGTCATCATCGTCGCTAGGGTCGTCCGGAGGATTTGGCGGTCGCGGAGGAGGAGCCTGTTGGTTTCTGAAGTTCGCCGGGGATGGTGTATTCCGCGCACGATCTCCTGGAAATTCCGGTGAAAGATGAGGAGGTGAGTCTCTTCCTCTGGGAGGTTGAGAACTCATTCTCCGCATCTGTTCCATCTCGGTTGGCTCTCCCTTGATACCGAAATTTGAGTGAGAAGATTCCTCAAATATTGTTGACATGGGATTGAGAATTTCTGACATTCTTCGATTGTTTCTGGGAAGACCAGAATTCCTTCCAAAATAACCTACACGCTCCGGAGTACTACGAATATATGATTGTTGGCGATATTCATCCGCACTACCAGCTGTAAATTGATCTCTGGGAGTTCTCTGCGGCGAAGCAGACTGATCTCGAGGGTCTGGGGTTCTGCTTGCCCGAGCAAATTCTCTGGCTGCCTCAGTCGTCTCAGGGTATCGTTCCTGCGGTTGGCGTTGAACGAAATCGTGGTACTTATCCAAGAGCCAGAGGAAATGTTCAACTTCAACTCGAAAGCATATACCTAGGATTTCATAGTCATTTTCTAGGTATGTTTCTTCCAAATCGTCGTCATCTCCCCATGAAGGTATAGAAGGCGGAGTTTTTCCAGCTAATCTGAAGGAATCTTGAGAAGCCTTCCTTAAATCAAAGAGAATTCGAAGGAGCACTTGATACACATCTTTCTGGACCCGATAGGCTTTATCTCCGGAGAGGAGTTGAAGTCTCTCAGGCTTGATCAATATCTCATACAAGAGTTCTAATTCATGCGGAAATACAACCGTGTACATCTTTCGTGATGCCTTCTGAGCGCTCATGAGATATTGCTTGTTGATTGTCTTGAGGCCTTTAAGCAAAGCCTCAGAACGTCTCGCCAGAATGACGGGGTTGTGGCCGATCTTTCCCAGAGATTTGAATGTATGCTTCTCAGTTGCAACTACAACAGGTTCTGTAGCTGTATCCACATCTTGATCATCCACCGGTCCAGTGAGTTCCTCGAGAGGATCCAGGTGCGAGAACAATTCATTTGGGTCAATCTCAGCCACAGTTTCATCTTGGTGTCGGCCAGGAGTAGGAGGCGGAGAAGTAGGTCGGCGACGACTTGCAGGGCGGGGAGTTGAAGTGAAAAGGGGATTTTCGGGGTTATTGCCTAGACTCGACGAACCAGCTTGTTCCGTCGTTGTTGCCATGGCTAGATAGTAGAGGTGAAAGTTGGTGAGGACTGTTTGAGCAAAGAGTTCCCAATGTGTCCACCAATGTGAGCGAAACCGGTATCACGCGGGATACGGATGTAAATAGCACGCGCAGCCGTAGCACGTGTGAGAGAAGAGCAGCGTTGGTGTTACACGAATGCAACACAAATATCAAGTAAGCGAAAGTATTAGGCTCAAGAACCCTTATACAATCAGTCAACACGGGGGACTTTCACCAAAAGAAGCCTTTAAACGGGATTCGTATCTCCGTTTAACGTGCACTTGGGATAATTCACCAAGCACTTAGGACCGCTATTCTAACGGTAATGTAAGCTCTAGTAGTCGTTACACTAGCGCTAGACAGTAAAAGTAGTAGATAGTTTAGTGAGCACTTGGCTTCACTGAAGATCACACAGAGTAGTGAGTTCACTTGGTAGTTGTATTGGTAAAGATGTAAGATGTCTCACAAGAGGGAGACATTCCCCTTATATACTACTTGGGTGAGTCATATCTATATGACTCACAAATGCAGTACTCAGAGCCTTGCACAGCTTATGCGGGTGCGAGGATTTGAGCTGTGAACCGTGATAAAAATAGATCAAATGTCAATCAAGAATCAGATCGCAGCACGAAATGATTTACTGAGCGCGGAAATAAATACATGGAGGCTCGAAATAAATATAGTAGGCCAGGAAGATAAATAAACACAAGAATAAATAGAAGTTCCAATATCCATCACAGCATCGTCGGGAGCGCGATATCACAGACGGAAGGTGAGCTGATCAATTATTATGCTAATAGGGAGGCACGACAACTTTAGTAGCATAGGCATTCGGATGCCTATTGATGGCATCCCAATGCCTATTGATGGCGCAAATGCCTATCACATCAACTGCATATGATGGCATCAATTTGTCTGTATTAGCTTAATAATTCCACTTTCAAGCAGTTAGGGCAAGCGGAGCGTGCCCTAACTGTCCGCTTGTATATACAGGTTAGAGTTAGGGTTCGGTTAGGGTTCGGGTTCGGGTTCGGGTTGGTTAGAGTGAGGGTTAAAGGACATTATTTAAGCGGAACGAGGCTTTAGTGTGCCAACCTGAAATGCCCCGGCTTGGGGGACCCCCTGGGCGCAGCGAAGGAGGGGAGGGGCATTGAATGGTTGGTCCCCTTCCGCAAATGAAGGAAAACTGATGTGAATTCCACTGTTTTCACTGAGAACTCACTGTAAGTGAGGCACATTGCCTAAAGGAGAATTGAACATCAATAGGCATTCACGCGCATCAATAGGCATTCGCGCCATCGACAGTCATCACCCAATGACTATGCTACTAAACTTGTATGTACTCGCTAATAGGCCACACGCTAAATCCTTACTTTGCGATTCCGTCTATAGAAGGCATCGTCGGGAGCGCGATATCACAGACGGAAGGTGAGTTGATCAATTATTATGCTAATAGGCCCCACGCTAATCCCTTACTTTGTGTTGCCTTCCATTAAAGGCGGCGGCATACCGGCGACACATGCACCATTCCCAGGTAACCCGACCTACCACCACGCTGGCGCGCAGGTCGCAAGGGATTCAGTCGGGCCACATCGGCAACAGCTCCACATCAGGCCGTCCCCGTATAGCCGTGCCTCGACAATTCATTTTAAATCACTCCGTGCCATACAAGAATCACCTCAGAAAAGCGGGATAGACGAGATGTAACGCACACATTTATTTGATGGCGGCACATTCGTACGAGATGCGGCACATACAGTAAAATTGGCTTGAGATCAATGCAAGATGCGGCACATTCACACGTTTTGACAGCGGCAGTGATATCGGCACATGAACAGCTTTAAACCTCGCCACACCGGCGCCGAAGGCGCCAGCTCCACGCAGTGGGCCACAGCGGCGAGCGAAAAAGGAGAGCGCCGCAGGCAAGAGCCCCGCGCAGAGGCAGCCCAGCGCAGCGTAGGGGTCTGGGGGCAACCCGAAACACCTCCAAAAAACACGCAATGAGCCGTGCAGTTGCTGGAACCACGCAAGAAGGCCCCCGCGCTAGCGGGAAAAGGCCCCGCGCCAGCGGAAAAGGCCAGCGCCAGCGAAAAGGAGGGGTCTGGGGGAATCTTCCCCCAGCATGCCGCGGATGCCGCAATTGATGGCACCAGCGGCAACGTAGATCACTGGAAAAAATGTGCTACATCTGATCATTCTGACGCAATGTGCCGCACATTAGCCTATGTGTGCAGCGTTACATCTTGTATATCCTCACTCAGAAAAGTAATTTTGCTTTTCTATCATTCCAGTTATGACAATCCAACAAATTCTCCGTCGCAGAGCCAAGGTTACCTAGTCCTGTACCACGTGCCGGACAGTCGAAGAAAAGTAAGCCTTGCCTCGTCTTCGCTTTCGAGTTTAATACATATTTTCACGGCCGCCTCAGCTCCCGCTCCCGTAGCTCCACCTCAAATTACGACCGCTGGTTCCGTCTCAACAAATCCACAGATTCCAGGTAATTTCTTCCTTGTGTCTGCCAGATCGACCGTCTCAGTGCCTTAGGTACCGTTTCGCCGTTGCTACCAGTCACGGCCCCGCCTCCTCCTGTGGAGCACAACGAGGGTTTCCGCGTAAGAATTCTGGCGCGTTGATATTCATGGTTAACGGTCCTTCAGCTACCATCACCTGCTGCGAATGCAGACATTAATGGGGGCGATTTTTATGATGCCCCCAGCCCTACCGTCCAAGTTCCCGAAGTGGCATCCTCATTCGCAGATGCCGAATTTGCCCCTGATTGTTGGCATTTCCAGGATCCGCCGAGTCCTACCCCACGGGTCACAGCCGCGACGTCGTCTGTCGCAGAGAATTTCGGGAAGGCGCCGAATCCTACACCGCTGGTCATAAACCTGGTCGCGAACATGCCATCAACTATCGCCGATAATGACAACGCTGGTAACTCAGGGGATATCGCGGACGCACCGAGTCCTAGCCCGCGAGTCGCAGGTGATGGCGGACCTGCTGGGTACAATTCGTCTGGACCGGGGGCTAATGGCTCTGGTTTGGAGAATCCAGTCGTAAGCCTCATTTCATGTCCATTTATGTATCTTTAAGTGCTCCTAAGGCAAATCCATGCTCGTGCGGAGAGGGAATATTCACGCGGCCTCACATAGCTGAAAAGCACGAAAAAAGCCACAAGTTCCACTATCATGACCGCACCAAGCCAATCAAGGGCACCTTGTATCGCATGGACGTCGACCTCAAGTTTCGATGCATCTGCGAGACAAGGTTTGCGCTTATAGCCGATGTCGACGGCCACTTCAAAGAAATCGAGGAAGGGAAACACCGCGGACATGGACAATCATACACCACTACGAGCAGAGGGAAAATGCGGTAGTATTCGCAACAACACAAAATACATCATCATCTAGAATCCAATTTGTTTCTTACTTACAACTCCCAATAACCACATCGATGAATTGTTGTGCGTTCGGTATACTTGCGTAAGGAAAATCTACCTTTGTTGATGCTGCGCCTGAGCAATGCTCAACCTTCCAGTGCAAGGTTCGAAGTAAAGTGGAATATAATAGCTTCCCAGAATGGATTAGTTACGCAACTACCCGGGCGTTCCCGTTCATGGCCTGTGAAAGGGCCTAGATCAGTTTGACACTGGCGCGCCGGTCAGCCATCTCTTCCTCAGAGCTTTCGGAGCTGCTGTCGGATTCCTTTGACGACTGGATGACAAGTTAGATTAGACCATACATAAATAACAGAGCCCACCTTGTCGTCCGCTTTTTTTGAGGTTTTGGTGGCCGCGGCGGTCGAGTTAGCCTTTGAGTTCGGCTGCGTCTGGGGGTTCAGAATTTTAACGTTTTGCGTGGATATGTAGTAGTGTACATGCGAAGCCTAGATGCGTACGAGTCGAGTCACAAAGATGAAAATACACAAGTAAAGAAGTGGATAAAAAGACAAAACCAAGACCTTGCCAAAGCGCGTCGATAGAAAAAAAGGAGGGAGGAAAAAGGATGTATCAGGCGTCGGCGGTGAGCACCCCCCGCACGCCCCAGCTCAGCGTGCGCCGCCCGTCGCGTGGTATGCATGTGCTGCCGCGGCCCTGCGCTGTCGGGCGTGGTGACACTAGCACGTTCCGCTGGCGCTCCCTCTCCCGCTCCTCCGCGCGCCGCTGCTGCTGCTGCCCGGCGCCCGTAGCACCGGCCTCCGTCGACAGCGGGAACGGATAGTGTACTCTCGGCACGGGCACCGCCGCCGCCTTCTTTGTCTTCCTCTGCTTGTCCTTCTTCTCCTCCCCCTCCTCCACCTTCCACTCGCGCTCTTACATTTCTTGGCCGGCGCAGGCGGCACCGGGTGCGCGACGGGGTCCTCCTCCGTGTCCGCCTCCTCGCTGCGCGTGCGCGCGCTGCTCGTCGTCGAGTTGGAGTTGGAGTGGTAGTGCGTCGACGCGTGCGTGTGTGACGCGCTGGATGAGACGCCGTGCGACACGCTCGACGGCCCCTCGTCGAAGAACCGCATGCTCCCCTCCCCGTCGTCCGCGTCCACGGCCTCCTCCTCCTCCGGGTCGGACACACTCTCCAGGTCCATATCGTCGTCGTCGTCTACATCGGCGGCTCGTCCTGGATCGCAAAGATCGTCCGCGGCAGCTGCGCAAACTCAATCAGCACCACTCACAGAAGGGAAGGCGGAAGCAGAGAAAACGCACCAACGCACTCCGCCTCCGCAAGTCCACCCACTCCCCCTCGTCGCGGCACACAAAGCCCAGCAGCATGCACGGGTCGAGCCCGCTCAGCGGCATCTTGCGCACCTTCTCGCAGTGGAATGTGCGCAGCACCACAGGTGCGTGCGCACGCTGGTAGAACGCCGCCTCCGCGCGCGCCATCCCGCTCGCGTCTTCCTCCGCTGCGTCCTCCGCGCGCTGCGCATTGAGCACCAGCTCGCCTTCCGCTATCGGCGGGCTGGCCGCGCGCGCCTCGAGAGACCCCACGCGCGGTTCCTGCGACCCCGCGCGCGACGCGGGCGGCTCCGACGTCGACGACCCGAACTGCGCCGACGGTGTGGGCCGTGGGCGCGGTGGGATTGCCGGACGCGAGTGGTGCGGATCGAGGTAGAATAGCCCATCGCCCTGCACACCGACGAAGTAATACGAGGAGCTCGGGCGCCCGCCCGCGATGCCGACGGACTGTGGGAAGGTGTAGAGCATCTGGCCAAGCGTCAGTGGTGCTCGTGGTGTGGAAGAAGGAAGTTACCTTGATGGTCTCGTAGTACACTGGATTGACATCGTCGAGCCCCAGTCGGATGCTTAGCAGGAGCGGCACGGGGCGGTCGCCCCACCGCTTCGTCGTCGTCGCCGCTGGTTCGGAGCTCGCGTAGGGTGAGGTGCTCGGATGCGAGGCGTACGACGCATGCGAAGAGGAGCTGGCATGTGCGGCGTGCGACGACGAGGCGCGCGAAGACGAGCTGGCGTACGAGGTGTGCGACGCCTGCGAGCCGTGCGAGTGGTGGGACATGGGGGGTGGTGCGGCGATGGGCGTGCGGGACGCGACGTACACCTCGATCTGGGGTTGCGGGGCGGTTGCGGAGGCACAGGAAATGAAGAGGGTGCCGCGGAGGACGACGCTCTCGAGGCCCACAGGCAGCGTAGTGAGACGCAGAGTCACCGGCCCACGACCACCAGGGGAGAGGGGGCGCGGTCGGAAAGAGCGATGTCGTCCCAGCCTAACAAGGCGGGGTGGGCGCCTAGACGAACGATGGGCAGTTGGGACGCGTTGGCGGTACGCGAGGGGGGCAGGTGTCGTCGGCGCAGCACTCCGCGGCGGACAACTAGAAGCTACAGGAAGACGGTGGGTGATACGGCGCGAAGATGCCGAAGAGGAAGATGTAAAGACAAGTGGCCGAGGATGAGGATCGCTTGACGAAGACGACATGAAGGGACGGCGGCGTTATGTCGACGAGCGTACTGACGTTTGGGGCAAGCCTCGACGGCGGGATACGCAACGCCGCAAAGACAGTCCTGGTGGCGATCATCAGCCAAATGAGGCGGCGCGGGCGGGGTGGAGGGCATGAAAAGGATGGGCGTATGTCTGTGGATAGATGTTAGTGAAGTACTAGGAGAGTAGTAAAAGGAAGAATATAAGAACGTACTCGATGGAAGTGGCGATAGAGTCGTACAATGCATTGCGAGTCGTCAGGTCGGAGCAGACGAGAGGAGGCGCCGTACAAGAGGGCGGGAAGCGCGACACACAATCCAGGGCTAAGTCATCATCATATCTTGAGCAAGACTGAGCGGGAAGGTTTGTTTGACGGAGCCTTGCGATATAAACAAAGGGCCATTCTCTAATGCACTCTTCCAGGCCATGACTTGCGTCGCAGGAGACTCCAACTACAGCTACTATCCAAAGCTACCCAGGCCCGGCCCCTTCCGTTTCCTCTTCCCCCGAAGGCCTCCAGGCTCCAATCTCTTCCTATGGTCCTCAAGTCCCTTCGGCCGCTGCTGCGGTCTCTGTCCCTTCTCGCGCCGTGGTAGAGACACCCTCGGCCCACCCCGCCAGCGGCCTCCATGCCCCTGCGGCCTCAGATGATTTCGGTGGGAAGACTCCGGGTGGCGCCGATAAAGCACGTCGTGTAAATTGATTATTCAAGTACGTACCGTTTACTCATTCCAACTTTCCAGGTTCGCGAATTCGAACAACGGATCCGTTCAGAGGCGGGGTGTGCTCAAATACAAACCACTGGTAATCCTTGCCGAGCATCGTTCAAATTTGCACCGACGTTCTCCGCAGCAGCTCCAGATGTCCCAGGAGATAGCAAATCAGCTCGAGGAAAAATTCTCTGAGGAGCGCGAGTTCAGGTCAGTGCCCTTTGCCGTCCCCCCCCTCCACCCCTTCCTCTGACACGGCTAAAGACTCGAGTACCTCCCTCAAATCGGAACGATGATTGTGACCTACCGCACCGATCTCCACGAATCAATCATTCACGACGGTCATGAATGCCTTCACGCACATCGCAGATAAAAATGACTCTTTCATCGTCAAAACTGGGATCGATATCTTGGTGTCTGATATGGGCAAAAGTCGCCCACGAATTCCCGATTTGGCCTTGGAAAACGAGCTGATGAAGCCAAAGCTTTGCCCGAGTATGGGATCATCGTCGAATGCGGCTATTCTCAGTCTGTCCTGAGCTTGGACGACAAGGCTAAGCTCTGGTTCACAGTTCCGACAGTGGAGACTGTTATCACGATTAAATTCGTCTGCGCCACATTTGCAAATCCAAAGCGCAAATCCGGTCTCTCAAGTCCTGTGGATCACGCCACATTCTCTCAAGACTGGGTGCCTGGCTTGGGCGACATCGTGTACGATGGGCACACCTGGGCGCCGCCGTTGAAGCCATCATCATGGATACATATATCCGCGATCCCGAGACGAAAGTATGTCCCGTGCCCATGCGTTCTTTACTCCCTGCTAACTGGTTGATAGGAGCCAATTCATACTCCTGGGTATATTCATTCGCTATGTTGTTCCTTCTGAGCGATCTAACTCGTTTTCCTCCAGGACGTAACACCTGACGCTAGCGAACTCGACAAAAGCCATGATGAGATCATGCAACTCATTCGTCAGATGACCCGCCACTTTGTGGGGCTGTCGGCGTTCTAAGACATTTACCCGCACAAGAAGAACTTTGTAATTGACTGGCAGAAATTTTATCGGGCCCTCCACATGCATCTCCTCGCCGACGCTTATAAACGCTACGTTAAATGGGTCGACGAGAGAACCCATATTGTGGCCCCGTTAGTCACTGAGGTAAAACCGGAGAATATGCTCAAATGTACGCTCGAGGGATATGGCACGGACGATGAAGACGATGAAGTTGAAGATGGTCCTCCCTAGCTATCTAACCCCAGAATGTGGGGCCACATTCCAGTGAATTAGGGCGCCCAGCCCCTTGTGGCCCCACATTAGACAGGTTGCGCAACAGCCATTCAAGCCACTAAATGGCTTCTTTTGCGTGCACAAATTGATGGCCAATGGCTAAAATGGCTCCGGTGCCTGGATATTAATGTGGGTGGATTGGGTGCTTATATACATCCTCCACAGGCTAGAATGGAATGCTAGCCCAAAAACACAATTTTACAGGACAACATTTTGATTCCTGGAGAAAATCATGAGACAAGGATGGGTATAATTTATTTTTGAGCCGCATATCAGCACACACTCTCAATTAGCTTCATTTCAACAAGAAGATTTACTCATCGGTCGGACTTCATCAGCCATTAGCCATCAGTGTGCGCACGCAAAAAAAGCCATCTGATGGGTGCAATGGCTTTTGCGCAACCTGTCTATTCTTGGATTAGATAGCTAGAACCAATTCCCTGACGCACTGCCGGAACCATAGTAGACGAAATGAGCAAGTGTCGAAGGAAAGTACATGCCCTCGTTGCCGAATTGCTTGGATATGGCGGGAGGCAGCACGACATGGAGACACACATCTAGCATCGCGGGATGTAAACGGTATTGATGCGCCCTGGTCGTGTGTGTGAGCTATGGAAAATTGAAATACAGAACGCCCAGTGCATTCTGTTCATCGCTCGACGGGCCCTTGACCTCCGAAATAACCTCCGTACGACCACCATGGCATCGTACGATGTTCTGATACGCTGGTCAGCTCAGCAAAAGGTCTGAGGGAATCTTCCGACCCATTCCCGCCGACCAACTGACCTGATTGAATCTCCCTCAGCCACCTGGTACGACCCCAACGGTAACGTCGGCGTATTACCACAATGGTGCGCATTGCTGGAAGCATCTCGATGTCGAATGTTCGTTGGTCTTGGATCCTTCTTCATCAAATTAGATCTAGCAGGAGCTTATATGAGTTGTAGACAATGGCAAGCACATCGACGTCACCATTGGAGACCTCTGCCCCGGCTGTGGCACCGAAGGCATTGATCCCTCTGAGGGCGCATTTGCGGCTCTTGCGCCCCTCAGCGTTGGAAGGATTTGGGTTCAGTGGCACTTCAAGTAGTTCCCAATCGCAGAATATCCAGTTCGGAGTGTTCAAAGATGATCGCCCAGCTTTGATTGAAATTACTTCTTGTGTTTGTTCGTAAATGCGTCTCCTGTAGTTTGAAGTTTCTACGAAGATTGTGTCAAGTGTTTCGATATTTCAGATGCCCAGCTAGCCTGTAGTTCAATTTCTTTGACCGGATCGGTATCTCGGACGAGATGCATTTGATATTGTGTTCCTAGTGAGCGGTTTATAATAAAGGGTGTATTGAATGTTCGGGACACTATGTTCCTGAACGATTCGGCGAGGCAAAGACACTGTTCACGGAGCGGGGACTTTGTTCGGCGCATTCAAGTGGACATCACTGAATTTTGAATCTGAAGAGCATATCGGTGGAAACTCTGAGGATGTCCGAGTACTGGTGAAGCCGCGGTCAGAGGGTGTCGCAAGTGCGAGAATGAGTATCCGAGGGCAAAAATTCTGTCCCAAATCGAGAGTTTCGAGACCAAGAAGGAACCAGAGGGTGGTGACAGAGCTCAGTCAAGAGCACCTCAAAAGAACCGTATATCAAATGAGATACCAGACAATCACGCCGAGTTCACGTCCACTAAAAGAGGCCGGGAGACTAAAGAAACGACGTCGACGATATCATTGCGGGTATGCGTTAGTCTGTTCGTTACCGCACCATCACAAGCGGTACTCTGCACTATCACGGAATCAATCACGTTTTCTCCATTGATGCACAATTTACAGACGCGGAGCCGCCTACCTGACGTGTTATATGCCATTCTGATGCATATGAAGCATATATTGAACGATATAATTCACTTCTGCCTGGTTGAATTAAGTGTTTTCTGTCTCTTTCAACTCGGTGCATTTTTTTGGCGGGGAAGTCAGCAGAAATCAACGGTGCATCCATTTTGAACCATAGAGTGCCCAAAAGGCTCTCTAAATATATTTGATTCAATTCTACTAGAAAAAGTGTTAAAGCGACATGGGTGTCGCAGTCGCGCCTAATCGAGCCAAAGGCGCAAAACAAGACGTGTTGTTAGGTTATGCATCCGTGATCGTTACGTAACAAGACAGGCAACCGGTGATCAGGGCGCGGTAACCAACCAAAGGGCTTCGGAGGTAAGAAATTTCCTTATTTGGTCGGGGAGGGAGGGGTCCCATTTTGCTTTGAAAAACTTTTTTGTATGAGATTAGAAAAGTCGTCGCCCTCGCTCCAATTCGTCCAGAAAACAATTTATTTATTTTTTCGAATTTTTTTTTCTTCCCCTCAACCTTGGATCGGCTTATTCGGCCCCTTCGGCGAACAAGTTTGCAGCTATTTTGGCTCTGATATGTCGTCAACAATTTTGCTCCGTGCTCCGACGCTCCTCCGAGGAACAACTCAGAAGCATGTCAGAAGATCCGGCAGATGGTTCCCAATTTACGGTAATGTCTGCGTGGTTGGAGCATTCTATTCACTGACTCTTTGCCTGTAGTTCTCCTTCAATTCGGCGTCTGGAAATAACGGGAACGGCGACCCCGAATTTAAATTTTGATTTGACAGGGGAGCAATGGGCAAAGATCACTGAGCTGTGCGGCCATCCGCTGATGCTCCACAGACTGAGTTTCGTGCGGGAGATGGACTCGAGCTCACAACAGAAGGAGCCGATCTCCGCTCAGTGTGGCACCTGCAGTAGCGCACTGCCTAAAACCAGAATAGAAGAGGAGGTGGTTACTTCGCAACCAAAATCAATCCGCGACGGTTCAATGATCATCTTTGCGGGACGACCCGCCCTCACTGCATTGTCCACACTGATGGTTCTGTACCTGTGGCGATTAGGAACCGCAGTTTTGGAACGTGCATTGATGAACTTTCCTAGTGAAATTAACGGGAAGTGCTCAGAGATGAGTATACTGTACAGTGAGAAACCGGAGCAAGCTGAAAAAGAGACAGTGAATGATGCCGCACTCGATTGGCTAAGACGCCGGCATCAGAAACCACGGGTACCGATAGGCATATATGACACGTTCCACGAAGAAAGAGGCGGGAAGTATCTTACGGTAGGAGGAACTTCCATCGTCGGACAAAATCACCCCCGACTCACTGTATCTGTAGCCGATTTTCGCAGCCCCCACACCCCACACCCTTTCCGTAACCATCTCATAGCTACACAAGCTTCGTTCGTTCATTGCCGTTCTCGTGGTGCACGCACTTTCGGAGAGCTTGCATTCCCCGTGTGTGCGAGCGAGATTGGAAGAGGAGCATATGTGTATTGTAAATTGAATATAAAGTACATAAAGGTGCCAAGGAACGTAGATAGGCGAGTGAGCAAGATAGATATTGAGTATGAAACGGAATGAGCAAGTGGGTAAGAGTAAATCACGGATGTGCGAGTCATCATCAGGAAAATATAGGGAAGGACGTAGATGCCACAAAGATGCGAGAGTGCCCCATCTCCGCGAGAGCAACAAAATAAAAATAAAAGCGTAGCGAAGAATGAATAGTCCTCCCCGAAAATAACGAAATTTGAGAATAAATGAACCCGAAAGCAACTCACCGGCCAACTGCCCCTCTGAGGCATAGACCCCTAACCCTGCTCGTGCACGACGCGCAAGGGCTGCGCCACAGCTCGCGGGATCACTCCCTGCGTTTCTGGGAGTTTGTGGCATGCGTGTCAACGATAATAATGCAAAAGGAGGGGAGTATGGAATGTGAGCGGGAGTGAGAATGTGGCAAAAAGAAGCGAAAATTGAAAGTCGCGCGGCGCGCAATAAGTCCCCTCGCCCGCTTTTGGCGGCACCGCGAGCAGCCGCTACATAACGCGTGAGTCCCGCGCAGCTATAAAAAAAAAAAAATGCCAAGCCCACCCAGCATTCGCTACTACGAATACGAGAAACCAAACCAATAAGAAACGCCAATAGCAGAGAGAAGAAACCGAATAAAAAAGGGAAAAAATCGGATAATCACCCCCAAACCTTCAATCGCGTCACCAACGCGCCAGTCCCGCGCTGCCGAGAAAATTAAAAGCACCCGCCCACACCGCCCACCATGAAAACACAAAACCACGCCAATAAGGAACGTCCAACAAAAGGGAGAGAGGAAAACGAATGGAAAAGGAGGAAACACTCACCACGCCGCCCTCCATTGTTCAGCTCTTGCGGCTACCGCTCTGCCCGTTCGCGAATACGCAGACAGCAAATAAATTCAGTGCGTACGAGCGTGGGCGCGGAAAATTAAGAATACAATTCTTTAGAAGGACAAAAATGAAGAATGAGTTGGAAAGAATCATAGGGAAAGCAGAATAGTCGCGCATAGTGAGAACGATAGACAAAGGTTCAGACGGCCGAACCAAGCGTAAAATTGGAACAAAGAAAGAAACTAAAGAAAGAAACGGAGAAACAGCGCACCCATCCAACGCAGCTGCCTGATCTATTAAGTTGCCGCTCTGTTCTGCGGTACAAACTTGTGGCTGTGTCTTGAGCATAGCCACGGTGGCTATGCTCAAGACACAGCCACCCATTTTGTACCACAAAACGGAGCAGCAAAAGGGTAGGATATAGAATCTCAATCGATAAGAGTCTAGCGACGTTTTCTGCCGCTGCCAACGCGTTCTCGGTGTGTATTTTGAGCAGTTCGGTAGAACTTGTGTGGCGGTGGACAGCATATTTCAGGGAGAGTTCTGATTCGATCAGTGCGAGTGGAAATACTGTACAAGAGTTTCGGCAAGTTCATTCAACACGACCTCACTTCACATGCTGAATATCCAAAGTAGGAAAGAATGGCTCGATTCAGGTTCAAATTTCACACGGTGGGAGATTTCATCAGGGTCGTGAATACAGTGACGCCTTGCCATTTTTTGTACTCTCTTTACACCCCTATATCTGAACCGCTCAATGAGTCTAGGATTCAAATAATGATATCGGCTCGATGGCGGCGTGGATCGCACCTACATTTATTTGGTTAGTCGACGAACATTATCAGTAGGGTCACCCGTTCGACTCGGGATCGAGCCATGAGTTGATTCAAGCTATATTTTATTCCTCTGTCCTAGAGCGGGAATTTTACGTCTCAGCGGGTTTCATTTATTATACTTCAGGTGCCACACGATCCGCATATGTCATTATCTTTGCTCTTGACTTTTCAAATTCTTATTCAGTTCGTTTGAAACAGTTATTTTTTAAACTCCCTGTGGATTTCAGTCAATCAATTGATACTACTCGACACACGGACATTCATGTACATTCATACGCCAATAGGATATAAAATTTCAATCCATAAGAGTATAGCGGCGTGTTCTGCCGCTACCAACACGTTCTCAGCGCATATTTCGAGCATTATTGTCGAACTTGTGTGACGGTGGACGTTATATTTCGGTGATTCGATCAAAGAAGACGGAGTAGAGATACAAGTTGTACAAGAGTTTCAGTGAATTTACAGCTGTTTCCGAAAACCTTGACACTGCGTGGATTTTTTGTTCGCTGTCTGACTTTTGGTACATAGGCTAACGGATCAGCTACCCGTTCGGAAAGGACCTGAAGATCTTCCACTCAAAAAAGTTGTGTTTCTACTGAAAACGGCCGCAGCTCTCCAAAACATACTCAGGCCATTATATGTGCATAAAAACAACCCAGGCAATATAAAGATTCATATTTGAGAGAAGTAATCCTTAGCACACCATCAAAGTTCGCTGTGAGCAAAGGTTTTTCACCAGTGTCAAGGTTTTCAGAAACAGCTGTAATTCAGTGCGACTTCATTTCACATGCTGAATATTTAACTGTCGGAAGAGAATAGCGGTTCTAAATGTCGCACACGGCGGGAGATGCCCTCAGGATCGCGAATACGGCAACGCCTTGCCGTTTTTTTTTACTCTCTTTGCACCAGGCCCTATATTTGAAGAGCTTATCGAGTGGAGGATTCAAATGATGGTATCGGCTGGTTGGCGGTGTTGACCATATCTGCACTTTATCGATATATCAAGAGCAAGCAACCCACAGATCTTAGCACGGGTCACCCGTTCGACTCGGGATCGAGCCATAATGATAGTATTAGTAATTTAAAAATTAAGAGTGATGCACTTTTTTTTATTTCTCTGTCGCGAGAGGAACTTTTCTGTATGAGGGGTTTGATTTACTTCAAGTGCAAAAACATTTCATTTGAAGCAATTGTGGGTGGCAGTGTCGCTGCGACATTATTTTTTAAAATTCTGTCCACGTAGCTATCAGTAACGCGAGTAAGGTTGGCCATGGTAATCAAGTGATAATCGACACGGGATAACTCACACTTTATACGCTAATATCAACCCTAATTGCCACGGACTAGAGTCCAACGACAGGCTCTGCCGCTGCCAGCGCGTTCTCGGTTGGTTCCCAGCGTGTATCGGCACAAAGCCGAACGCCAAACACGACCATCCGCACGTGATCGCTCTTCGCTCCTGCCACCATGAGCTCCGACGACGAGGACCTCGCGCGCAATCGCAGCCAGTCTGCAGGAATCTAAGCAAGGAAAGGCCTCTACACCCAAGTATTCACACCATGAGGTGGTCGAAATCAGTACCGACGAGGACGAGGACGTGGCCCTACCATCAAGAAAATCCGGTGCACATAAGCTCGTAAAATCGCCTGTAAAGTCCAAAGCGCCAGCAGTCGCGGTCGCTACTGGCGCCGGCCCGCTCTCTCGTCTCTCTGCGCGCGCCCAATTCGAGAAGGAGCGCCTTGCGCGCCAGAAGAGGCTACACCCCAACCCGTCTCCGCCGCCCCCCGAGTCCGATGACGCCTCAGACGACACCTCGGACACAGACGGAAGCGCACGGAAAAAAAACCCGGCTCTCCCTGCCTACCGGTCCCACCCGCGCCTTGTACCCCGCTGGAGCGCTCTTTCGTGTTGCCACACAGCGCCCGCCATCCGCCTCTCAGAGATCTCGGCAATAAGAAAGAATTAGTCTTTACCGTTCTTAGCGCATTTGTGTCCGACCCCGCGTGGCTGTACGCGTTCTTCGACCCGGGAACGCCCGTGGTGCTCGTCGGGCACCTGGACGACGCAGATAGCAGGAAGAACGCGCTGAAGAACATATTCCCGAACTGGGTCAGAGTGTGCCCGCCGCTGCGTGACTGCCGCGGCTACATGCACATGAAGTATGTGTTGCTGTTTGAGAAGGATGGCGGCTTGAGGGTTGTCGTTGGGACTGTGAATCTTGTGCCGATGGATTGGCGGGATATCGAGAATGTGTGTGCTGCTGCTTATTAATTCCGTCTTACCTGGCTGATTCCCAAATTGCAGTACGTATACATCGTCGACGTACCCCTCTCAGACGGAGCCACACCGACGACGGTACCCGGTCCCGGCGAACGCAAAAGGCGAGTCTTTCCCCGCGATGCTGGAGCACACCCTCCGCGCGACGGGTGTGGACGAGGGATTACGGATTATGCAGATGCAGGGGTGTGTACTTTATTTTATCTTCTTTGGGGTTTTTTTTTTTCCTTTTTGGATTGCATGCGCAGTTCGATCTGTTCTAGTGTATTCGCGAGAACTTGTTCGTCGACGTCGGCGTGAGCTTTCTCACTTTTTTTTAGCTACGACCCCTTCCTTCCGTTTGTCCTCTCCTTTCGAGTAGCCGGCCAGCGCGTCTCTTCCATGTTTTCTTCCCTGCTTATCCCCCCTGTGTTTTTCTTTCTCCCAACCTCGTGCGCGTTCTCGTGCGTTCGCGCTGATTCCTTTTTTTTTATATCTAATTTATTTCCACTTTCATTCTGGCCTTTTGTCCGTCCACGCGAAGATGCTTTTTATTCGCTCCGCTTCGATTGTCACCGCGTTCTTACCTCTTCTCGCGCGCCGCCCATGTTGCTCTTATCATCTAGTCCCCATCCGCGCCGATCATCTATTTCTTTCCTTCCATTCTGCTCAGGCCTCGTCCCCCTTTGTTTCGTTCCTACCGGCATCTTACGCTCCTTTCCACTGTCTTCCTCTCAATCACCCTATATAACACGTTAACTTCACCCTTCTTTCTTTCTAGCACGACCGCCTCCCGCTCCCGCCCTCGACGCACAACTACGACTGGCGTGCCGTCCGCGCCGCGCTCGTCCCAGGCGCTGAGAGGGCTGGGCCGGAAAGGACGCGGTGTTGATGTACGTGTGGTTTGTTTGTTTCTTTTGCTCTCGCTTTTTTATGCCTGCGGCGCTTTTTTCTGCTCTCTCTCTCTTTTATTTTTATTTGGGCGGTGCCTCTTTTTTATTGTTCCGTTGCGCGATAGCTGTACCGCGGATTACGGGCGTTACTTGCACCCTAGCGCTTTTCCTTCTTCCTTTTCATCGTATTGACGCCGTCTATGGGTGGCGATGAGGTTCACCTCTCCACCGGATATATGTCGTTTTCACTTCGCACTGCTCAGCCATTTTCTGGCTCTTATGATTTTATTCCCCCGATCATTATTTCCCATCTTTTTCCCCCTAATCTCACTTCATCCCAACCCTCATCTTCCACTCTCCGCCGCAATACCGTGTGCCACGCCAACTACCCCACCCCACCACAAGACAGGCCAACCCCGCCTCATGCGCGCCGTGCAGGTGCTCGGGTGCGCCGCCGAGGGTGCGTTTGTTTTCGTTTTCTCGATTTGTTTCCCCTATCTCGAATTGTTCTGTTCCCTCCATTTGTTTCTGTTTTCTCGACTTCGACGCTGAATCGGCTCGAACGCAGGTGCAACTGGCGCCAGCGACAGCAAGAAGGGAAAGGCGACCGCGGCCAAGGAGGAGTGGGGAGTGGAGCTCGAATGTTTGGTGCGTTGTCCTGCCGTCCTCCCCTTTGTTGGAGTTCTTTTTTTTTTCGGTGGAGTTTCGGATTTCTTCGCGTCCCCGTTGCCCCTTATTTTACATGATTTTATTTCCCCACTCTGCGCTTTATTTTGCATAGGCGGCGCGGGTGTCTCATCGTTCCAGATCCCTTTTATCTCCATTCATTGGTCCCGCGCCCTCCTCGCGCTGTCTTCATCCCTTCTCGCAATCCCTTTCTTCAGTGCCGCGATGCTCCTTTTTTTATTTCATGCTCAGCCCCTCCCTCTCCATCAATCTCATTATTATTCCATTCCCTTGTTTCCCTCCGTCCCTCCCCACCACAGGAACAAATATTCATTAACCTTTTCCCCCACAGACATCCTCAATCGGCATGTACACCCTCGCGTGGCTTGCGGCCTTCCGCCTCTGTGCGGCTCGGCGCGCGCGGCCCTTCGAGAAGTGGCTCGATCGCACGAAGGGAAGGGGGAAGGGCGAGTTTGTTTTTATTTTATTTTATTGCTGGTGTTATTTCCGTAGAGGCGTTTTCGGGACGCTGGTATTATTATTTGTCGTGGTGCTGGGTTGGGCGTGACGACGCCCGCCCTAGCATTTACGTCCAACGCTACTACGGCTTCATTATTTTTACAGCACGGAACCGCGTCCACCTTCTTCTCCCGAACTATCCTTCGCTTTCCTCCTCGCCTCATTCCCGCGTCATTCCAGCCCACCCACTCACACCTATCCTCAGCCCCGACTCCCGTCCTCTCACCAACCATGCGCATCCTCTTCCCCACGCTCGCGACCGTGCGCGCCACCGTGCTTGGCGAGGCGGGTGCAGGGACAGTGTTTTGTCGGCGCGGGCAGTGGACGGGGTTCGCGAAGGGAGGCGTTCAGGCGTTATTTTCGGACGCGAAGAGCCGGAGTGGCGAGGTGGGGATGCATACAAAGGTGCGTTGTGTTATCCTTGTATCCCATCTCTGTGCTTGGCACGTTTCATCGTTTCCCTTCCTCCTCCTCCTTCGCCCTTCGTCCTTTGTCCATTTTCTTCATTCGTATCCCTTCCCATCGTTTGCGCGGGGATGGACATTGTGTGGTGTCACGCTTTCCTTGTCCTCTGTATTGCCTTCATTCCTTGGCTGCTCTTCGCCCGCTTCCCTTCGAAGCAATTCTTCCTTGTCCGTTACCGTCAGTTACTAGGCTCTCCGCCTCCGTAAGGCATCTACAGATGATCCTCGGCACCCTCGTACCCGGACACGGAGTCAGAGTTCGACAGTGACATCGAAATTATCGAAGTGAAGCCCGCGAAAGGCAAAGGGAAAGTAAAGGAGCCAGAGCCAGAACCGAAGCCATGCGGGTGGATGTACGTCGGCTCATACAATTTTACTCTGTCGGCGTGGGGCACGCTGAGCGGGAGCAGTTTTAATCCGGTTATTAATGTGCGTTTCCCTCTTTTCGGTGCCTTCCGTTCGAGTTGTTGTCTCAAAGATCCTCTCGCTGACTTACACGATTCATAGGCAACCAACTACGAGCTCGGTGTCGTCATCCCGCTCGGGACGCGCGCTGAGGCGGATGCTGCCGTGGCGTGGCAGCGGCGTGCGCGGAAATATGGGCCCAGGGACGTTTCGTGGGTGCGTTCATTATTATTCTCTTTCTTTCTTTCCGTCGTTATCTGAATTTCTTCTGGCCTTATTTGCGG